>PVKS010026286.1:0-28803 GCA_004027875.1 Aplodontia rufa | reverse complement strand
AAAAAAAAAAAAGAATACGTTTGTTGTTTTAACTTTAGCCATTATTTTGTACAATAGAACTCTTGAACTTTTTCCTCTAACTGAAATCTTATATTCTTATTTATTCTTTAAATCAAAATTATTATACCAGTATGACTTATTTCAAGACCTATTTCCTGAAAATTTTGGAAAATAATTGATTTACTGTTTTTTTGTTTGTTTTTTGCGGGGTTTTTTTTTTTTTTTTTTTTTTTTTTTTTTTTTTTTTTTTTTTTTTTTTTTTTTTGGTATTGGGGTTTGAGCTCAGGAGAGCTACATCCCCAGTCCTTTTTATTTGGAGGCAAGGTCTCAGTAAATTGCCAAAGGTCTCGATAAATTGCTATGTCTGGCCTCAAAATTGAGATCCTCCTGCCTTAGCCTCCCCAGTCATTGGGATTATAGGCCTGTGTCACCACACTCAGTGAAAATAATTCCTTTATATGGCACATAATTAATAATTAATTAATTATATGGCACATAATTATTTTTATAAACCAATCAGAACTGAAGTACTTTAAGAGGTATTATGACTTCATTTAATAATAATCTCTGGAGGTAGGAGAATATTTAGAGAGGAATAAAGGTCTTTCTCAATTGTAGACACACTGGTATTCTAAGAGCTTGTGGCTTCCAGTCATGTGGCCCCAGGTTCCAGGTGCAAGTGAATCATAGTCATGAAGACTTTTAACTCTCCAAGGGCTCTGGCCTCTGCACTTGAGATCACACACAAAGGCAAAAACGACAAGCAACGAACCCAAGCAGCCGAACAGACAAAAACAAACAGCAAAGACTAAGAAACTGGAACTCTGTCGCTCTTCAGGAACTCAACCAACACAGATCACCAAATAGTCAAACCATGAAACCAGAGTCCCAAGATTTCCCCTCCTTAGCCCAATGCTGTATTAGCCATGTGCAAACTCAGTTACCCAGACACAATGAGAGCCTGAAGCTTTCCACACAAGCTGGAAACAGCCAAATTTGGCCAAGTGTTGGAAGCAAACGGAAAGAGATAGAGCACCAGGTTTAAAAAAGGGCAGAAGTAGCAGAGGTAAGCTTGCGAAGCTGCTCGAGGACCACTCTGGGGTTCTGGAAAGGATGAGCCTATGAGAAACTTTTTGGACAACACAGCTTAATTGGTTCCTGGCATGGGAGTCCACTTGGATGTTCTGGATCATCTCCAAAGCAACGTCTATCTTTTGAAAAGTTAAAAGCATTAATCTCATTGAAATATAATTTTTGAGCACATTTCAAAAAGTTGTATTCAGTTTAATGAACAAGAAAACTGGCAGGATTACAAGTGTGATTCAAAGAATTTATGGAACAGAGATTTATATAATCAGAAAGTCAGAGATTTTCTTGTAGGTTCAAAATTGGTTAGTGTCCTATGAGATGATCCTAGTATAATCATTGCAATAATATTTTCTATTGCACTGAAAGCTGTGGGTAAAATTCTGAGTTCGTAGTGATTATGCTTCAGTCCAATAGTGGACGGTGAAGTCTCACACAAATGCACTTTCTTCAATAATTAACTCTTGGTTGAGCATGGGAAGAACTCTGTGGAGCCAGGAAGGCCTGTGCAGACTTAGGATGTTACCCCAAGTGCACTGATTTTAGTAGAACCACGATGGTAGCTTGAGTTAGGGTACTGCCAAGGAAACAGAGTTCTCTGTGGATTCAGGATACATACTGAGGAGGAAGATATCCAGGATGCTTGTCGGGTTACCTGCATGTGGGTGTCAGGCCCTGAGACGCAACTAGGGGGACAGTGGATGGAGGCGCAGTAGGTGAGAAGTACCTGGGAGATAACCAAAGTTATTTAAAGTACATAGTTGCATATTTGGGCTGGGAGGAGAGGAGGTCGGGAAGAGAGGAAAGAGGAGTGTGTGGTGGGCCTTGGGTGAAGAGGTTGACAGGACGAGATGTGTGCTCCTTACGCCTGCTCTGGGGTCCAGTTTGGGGCAGTCAGGAGACAGAGTGACAATCAGCACGGGAGTGCGGAGGACTTCAGAGCCCAGAGTGGGGAGCAGGTGACCCCCAAAGTGGTCATAGTTGAACTGTGGCTCCCACAAAGGTATGATGGAGTTTTCACAGCTGCCTCCGAAGAGGGGCTTATTTGGAAGCGAGGTCGCTGCAGATGTAACCAGTTAAGCGTGGCCATGCTTGATCCGCGGAGACAGGTGTCTGCCTATGAAGAGGGAAAGGCCCAGGAAGAGGAGGCAGGTGACTGCGGGGACAGGGCCTGGAGGGAGGCAGGTGAGATCCCAGGAATGCCCAGGACTGATGGCGCGCTGCCAGGAAGAGGCGCGGGGAGGCCACCAGGGTCTAGAGTGGCACTGGAGTGCATTTCTGTGGTTTGAAGCCTCTCGGCTTGCGGTGCCTTGTTGCTGCAGCCGCGAGAAGCGGATGCCTTTGCTGTGAGCCTCCCAGGAGGCAAGACGAGGAAGGCGAAAGCCCATCGGATTAATAAAACGCGGAGCACTAGTGACATAGCTAAGAAGAGGCCGCGCCGGGCTGGAGCGGGAGGAGCGGAACCAGGGAGCCCAGCAGGCTGACAGCTCGTGCCGCGCAGCCTCCCCAAACTGGGGTGCGCACTGAGCTCTGAGAGGTCCCGGGAGCTGCGCGCCCCAGCAGCCTGGAGGTTGGCAGCCTTTCCGTCATGATTTAAGCTATTTCAATAGATACCCGTCAGGGGATACTACAATCACTGCGATTATAAGATAGAACCGCTGGACGGTGCTTTGAAACAGCCCGCGTGGAACCCACGTACAATCACCATGTGACACTCAGCAATTCTCTTAAAATATTCCCGAATGAGTTCTTTAACAGTTGGAAATTTTACGCCATTTTTTCTTTTGTAATCTTTTTTCCATTTGATTTCTTTTCAGAATTTCATGGTGATGCATCTTAATTTTGGAAATCCTTTTCTTAAAAAAAATTTTTTGAGCAATCCCTGCATCGAAATATAGAAATTAAAATTATATTTTTAAAAGTCCTTGTGACTGGGGCTGGAGCAGTGGCTTGGTGGTTACAACGCTGGCCTGGCATGTGCAAGTACACGGGTTCAAATCCCAGCACCCACGTACACAACTAAGTGTTAGAGCAATGAAAGTCATGTGAAAAACTCAATAAAAATTGATTCTCTCTCTCTCTCTCTCTCACTGTCCTTCTCTCTTAAAAAAAATCCTTGTGACCATAAATATCTTGGATGAAATTTTTATAATTAATATTTGTATTCAATTGGCCAAGACAATATAAATTGTATTATACACTTGATAAATAATTATTAACATTTTATATATGTTAACAATTGTTATTAAATATTAACATATATAACATTAGTATATAAAAGTTACTGGAGATGTATGTGTTAATGAGCTAGATGGTTTTTCTGTTCCAAATAGTTTAGCTATCAATGGATGTTAATCCATTAATATTATTTTTTGTAAGAATGAAATGGAGTTAGCCATGAATAATTTTCCACTTTTTCTTTTTATTGATATAATCTCTGAGAAACTTTTTCACAGAAATGAATAGACCAACATGGAAGGAGCTTTGTTCTAGAAATGCATGTCATTCTTAAAAGCCTCTTGTGTATATGGAAAAATCAGTGTTTATAAGCAGAAACCACTAAATAGCCCATTGACTGACAAAAGGGTGAGTTCTTCAGTTGTGCTGAAAGTAGGAATGGAAAAAGAATTGGCCACCCAGTTTCCACAGTACTCATTTTCCTTTTTAAGCAAAGTTTAACTGATGCACTAATCATACGTATTCATAGGATAGAAAGTGCTATTTTGGGGCCTGGAGTGGTGGCTCAGCGTGGAGTATTTGCCCGGCATGAGTGAGGACCCAGGTTAAACCCTAGCACCACATACACAACAATGAAAAAACAGGTGAAAAAGTAAATAAAATTGATTCTCACTCTCTTGGCCTCTCTTTAAAAAAATAAAATAAATGAAAATGCTGTTTCACATCAACATTTTCACTTGCCCCTTTGTTTGGTGGGGGTGGGGGGGTGAGGACCTTGCATCTGAAGGAAATGAAGTTAATGGGGTTTAAGCTCCCTAATTCTTTACTTGCATCTGCTCATGAGTGCTGGGAATTTGAAAGACTTACTATTTAAATATGTGAATTATGGCCAGATAACATACCACCTGAGTATTGTCAAATGTGTACCCTCTCAGGCCCACTCAAAGCTCTGGAGTAAGGATGACACTTTCAAAATATTCCTGATATCTGTGTGCACTCAAGGTTCTGCTTTTGAAATTTGAGGTTAATGTATTAGTCAGTTTTCTGTTACTGCAACAAAATACCTGAGATGGATTAATGTAAAAAGATGAAATTTTTATTTTGTCTCATATTCATGGAGGTTTTGGTCCATGGTTGGTGGTCCTATTGCTTTTTGGTCTGTGGCAAGGCAGCATATCATAGCAGGGAGCACGAGGTGGAGAAAGCCACCTAACTCATGGCTGAAACACAGAAGGAGGGGAGGAGAGACCAGGGTCCTGTAATCCCTTGGAGGGCAGGGTCCCAAGTCCTAGTGACTTCACCTCTTAAGGTTTCCACTACCTCTCAACAATTCCAAGCCTTTAACACATGAACCCTTGGGGGACACTCTGGGTCCAACTATAGTGGTTAGCACAATGCACCATGTCTCCTGAACTGCCTGTTGAGATCTCAGAGGAGAGAACGTGGATCGCCACGTATCTAACTTCGGTGTTTTCTTTGCTCTAAACTCATATGCACTTCCATACCAAGTTTCACTTTTGTAAATTTTCTTTCTTCAGGGAATTCCCAATATTGGATGACTTTCAGAGCTTGCTTCTGTCCTTGGTCAGGGCTGTGGACTGAGTAAAGGGTGGAGGGAAAGGTGAGGAAGGGCTCATAGGAGGGCACACTTAGCCGGATGTTTCCGTCAGCTTTTGTGTTCTGTGATCAAAACCCTGGAGTGGAGCAATTGAGAGGAGGAAAGATCTGTTTGGGATTCGTGGTTTCAGAGATCTCAGGCCATTGATGGCCAACCCCACTGCTCTGGGTCTAACTTAAGATAGCACATGGGGAAGAGCAAGGAGAAGGAGAAGGAGGAGAAAAGGAAAGGGAAGAGTAGGGAGAGGATAGGAAAAGGGGGGAGGGGAGAAGAGGGAAGGGAAGGAAAGCCACAGGGCAGATGAACCCTTCCAGGGCAGGCCCCCAGTGACCCACCTCCTCCAGCCCCACCTCACCTGCCTATAGTCACCCCAGTGCATTCAAAGTCGGATGGACCGATTAGATCCAGCTCTCATAATCTAACCATTTCACCTCTGAGCATTCCTGCACTAACAGGAGCTTTGCGGGACTCCTCAACCAAACCACAGTGTGGGGAAGCCCTCCAAGGCCAGTGCAGAGGGCTCACTTGTGGTTGGCAGTACTAACATGGCTACACGATCTTCATTTTCTTCACTAGCCAGTCCTGGTGGCACATGGGGAGAAGGTGGGTCAGCTCATTCGTCCTGCATGAGAGTTTTACTGGGTAGATATTACAGGAGAAGAGGGACAAGAAGATTAAAGTTATGTGTCTCATTTTACCTTCGTGGTACCCATTTCAGAGCTGAAGAAATTGAGACTTAGGTCAAATTATTCTCTAAAGTTTCAAGTGGTTTGGGCCAGTGTTTGACCTGTACAGAGTCACCTGGCTTTGCCTGACTCCTGGGACTAGCTACAAGATTGGGGAAGAGACCTGCTACCCCTCTGAGCCTGTGAGGCCAGGGGTGGATGTGGGGGTGCTGGGCTTTGGCCTTCATCACACGGAGCCAGGAAGAGCGGTTCTACGCTGGAGCTCAGCCTGGCTTAGCTGTGAGTTCTTTCTCTTCCTATCACTTGTGGGCTCTGATGAGGTTTCCCAGATGCCAGATAATACTGCTCAGGCCTGCTGGAGTCACTGCTCATGGGCTGAATTGAGAGCTGAGATGCAGGCAGGAGCTAGCCAGCAATTTCTCCTCTCCCGATGGGAGGCGACCCTGATGGCCCATCTGTGCTGCGAATCAGCTGCGTCTTTCTTGGCAACCATGCTTGTGTCAGGAGGGATGACCTTCAATTTGCTTTCTGTCCTCTCTCATTCTCTTTGTTGCTTAAAGACAGAGAGAGAGAGAGAGAGAGAAAGAGAGAATCATTTTTACTTATTTTTTTCATCTGACTTTTGTTTTTTGGACACTTAGTTGTGTACATGATTCAGGGACTCGAATGGGGTCCTCATGCATGCCAGGCAAGCACTCTAACTGCTAAGCCACTGCTCCAGCCCCTCTCTCTCATTCTTAATTCCTTTAGGTTGTACCTCCACGCGAAACCTCAGCCTCACTCTGCCTCCGCTTTCGTTTCCAGGAAGCCTGGACATTGATCTGGGAGGCAGCAGAGCCAGCAGATGAAGCAAGGGTTCATTTCTGATATTCACTATATACCATGCATGGAGCTACGCTCTAGCAATGCAAAATAAAGTGACGAAGACATTATCCCTTCCTTTAGAGGCTACAAATCCAGGATTTCCTGTCACCTGATCCTGAGCTCTTTCTGGACTATATCATAGTTATTGCAATGGTAGATTCATCTCTGAAATCTGGATGATAGGGAAACTTCCACTAGCTGCATTCTACGGAAAACAGTTAAATTAGTCCCATCCACCTCTTAGAATTCATAATTTTCCTTTATCTGAGTAGTGTGTGTGTATGAAAGTATAGCTTGAACTTTCTGTGTAAATATAAAACAGAAAGAAAGCAGCAAAACAATATGTCCTACAAAAATATTTACCCAAGTGGGGAGATTCTTGTCTCATCCACTCCATGGGTATGTCTGACAAATCTCAGGTAACCTAGGTTATCAGCCATCATGATAATGGGCGAGTACATATTGGACTTTTTGTTTCTTGTCTCTGACATTAACATCGTTATTTGCACTTGATTTAGTTGTTTATTTGTTCATTCATTCCTTAGAGAAAAGGTGTGGCACAGAATTTAGCAGAATGAGCTATTGATTTCTGGTGTGATCTCAGCCTTTGGTGAAGAATTTAGCAGCCTTTTGAACAAAATGATGGATATGTGGGACTATTCAAATCTGCCATAGAACAGATCATATTGATCCACATTTTACCCAGGAGGAAACTGAGTCCTAGGGAGAGTCAGAGGATTCTCCAACACTAGTGGAGTCTTATCCAGCTCCCTTACCTCTTTGATATTTGGAAACTATTTTTTTTTTTTGAGAGAGAGAGAGAGAGAGAGAGATAGAGAGAGAGTGGGAGGGAAAATTTCTTTATCAGAAAAACAAATTCAATTTTGATATTTAAATATTCACCCACCTACTGCAATCCTCTCTTAAGAGTCAATAAATGGGATGAAGTTTGCTTCCTTTTCTTTTTTTTTAAGAGAGAGGGACAGTGAGAAAGAGAGAATCAATTTTATTTTAGTTTTTCATGTGGCTTTCATTGCTCCAACACTTAGTTGTGTACATGATGCTAGGGTTTGAACACGCATCCTCCTTGTGCGTCCCAGGCAAGCGCCATAACCACTGAGCAACCTCTCCAACCCTGAAGTTTACTTTTTAAAGAAAGGACCATAGCCATAAACATTCTTGAGGAAAGTGTCTCTATTTGCATCTGCTTGAAAGAATCCAGGAAAGACTGCAACATGAGAGGGTAGCACATAATACCTGTCCCCCCACTCCAGGGACAAAGCCAAGTCTACTAAGTTCTCAGAACTAATTTTCCTTGCTTTACATTTTGTCTAGACTAAGAGTTTAGAACATCTTACCTATGATTTTACATAGATGGCAAAACTTATGTGATGCTAAAATCTTTGTAATCATTACTTTGAAAATGTGCACATAACTGCTTGGTTGAATGAGGAAAAACACGCACCTTATCAGGCCATTTTGTGGCCGTTGAAGTGAATCAAAGCACTGAGAGAGTTAATATGAGATTGTTCTATTTGGCGCTTTTCCCTTTTGGGTTAAGTTTTAGAATTTTGCTGCAGAAGAATGTTGACCACCAATGAAGTTAATTAAATCCCAACTTAAGATCAGTTCTGCAAATATAAGTAAATAAATTACTTAAATACATGTTAACTAGGTTCTACTAGTCTAATAGGAAAACCTATGCTGGAACAAAGAACTCAGGTGTACTGTGAAATAACATTGCAGATATATCAAACCATAAAATGAAATTGACCAAATTATGCAATGTACATATATAAATAGGCTACAGAGAATTTCACCCTTATGTATATTTATAACGTGACAATTAAAAACAGCAATAAATAGGGGCTGGAGCAGTGCTCAGCAGTTACGGTGCTTGCCCAGCATGCTCAAGGATACGAGTTCGAACCTCAGTACACAATGAAGTATCTGAGCAACAAAAGCCACATGAAAAACTAAATAACATTGATTCTCTCTTTATCTTTCTCTCACTGTCCCTCTCTCTTAAAAAAAAATAAAATAAAAAGCAATAAATAAGTAGAAGGTAAACCAGTAGAGAGAGGAAGGGGAACAGGTAGAGTGGGAGGGGTGGGAAAGAGAAAGTCCTGGGAATGGTCTCACCGAAATATATTCCATATATGTATGATTATGTTAAAATGCACCCTACTATTATCTATAACTATAATGTACATTTTAAAACAGGAATCTTTGTTAAAGTTTTATAAAAATCTGAATACTTTGCTTCCCCAGATTTTAGAAAATTTCTCTCCCTGACCCTCTTCAATTTTAAATATTGGCTATTTTAGTGCAAAAATTTGGGGGAGTGTCTCCAGATGTAGAGTGGAGTAGTTAAGAGACACTTAGATTTTGATTTAGGGGACTTGGATTCTCATCCCAATCCTGCAACAAAAAGCTTCTTGAACAGGCCACTTAATCTCTGTGTCCTTATCCATAAAAACGAAGTTTCCACCACAATAGACAGTATATGCATTTTCTGTCCAGGTCAATGACTGTAAACAGTCAGGCTTTACTCTGGTTTTTAGATGCATAGTCAGCCCTTGCTGTGATTTCTATCATCATACATTTTGAGAGTTTTTACTGACTTAAGTGACTTTGAAATACAACATTATGCAGGGAATTGCTGTGTAGATACTCATCCTGAGTAATCAATAATGGTCTTTGATATTACTCAATGTCAGTCAGGTTCTAAGCCCTTTGAAAACAACGTATTCTCAAATAATACTAATATTTGTCTTCTTAGAAGATATTTTCTAAATTCAAGGAAGTATTGACGGTGTGCTACCATTTCCAGTTAGTGAACAAACCCATCAGGCTTCTTATTACCACACTTGGATTAATTGTCCATGTATTTAGAATATACTTCATGATATTGCTTTCTAAGTCTGCGTGTATTCAGTCAAAGATCTTGAGGTCAAAGTCTCCCCAAAAGCAAAGTTTTTTTTTTTTTTCAAAATGAAACATGGCGGAACTATCACGTTTGGTCATTGAATAGGTTAGGGTACATTTTTATATTCCAACTTTACAGAAAAAGAAACTGAGTTTTGAAGAGTTTAACCACCATGGCCAATTTTACACAGCTACAGTGCTGGAACCAGAATTTAGGATTTCACTCAGTTACTCTGTTTACTCCAACATGGGTTCCTTTGAGTTGTCATGATGGAGAAAAAAATTGCATATGGATGGTAATAAATGCTACTTAATTAAAACAGATAGAGAGTAACAAAGAAGAGGCAGATTGGTTGCCCAAAGAATCACAGGGGAATTTGAAAATATTCAGATGATTTCTCTCACATATATTGTTCTTGCTTTCTTGGCCCTCATTAGAGGTGGAATATAATTGTTGAAAAGACAGGCTGAAAAAATAGTTTTCATACGAAATGATCGGTCCTAAGCTAGGCAACAGCAGCTTACGAAGCTCTGCTGTTGGAGTCCATGCTTCTCTCCTCTAACAATAGTTAGAGTTCAGGGCAAGAGACAAGATCTAAATCAGGAAGATGCCACGGTGCCCCTTCATGGAAAAGACTCAAAGCACAATGAATAAAACTCGAACCTAAAGATCTGATTCAAACTTAGCATAGAGCAGGACACAGGGAGTTGCTATCTATTCAATTATGCATTCCAGGTGAGAAAAATTGTCAATAACTAAGTGCAGAACAAATATAAATATTTTGTTTGCTATATTAAAGTTTCTCCAGATGTGGAAAAACAACTTTTAGGTATACCAGCAAATGTTCACAACACTTGGCAAATTCAATCTTCAGTGAACTAATTATTATCTAAATAACAAGAACTCTATTCCTTTTTTGCCTTTTGGCATCATCTCCTTGAGAATATATTTGTGGAATTGCTAGCTCTGTACTTGACCATAAGAAGTCTTAGCTAAGATAGTGTAAGGCAGGGATTCTCCAGCGTGGAGGCCCATTGGGGGTGATTCAAACACACAGAGAGGGTGGGGAACCCAGCTGAAGTGGACAGGGCATGGGCTCCGATGCCTGGGTGTGGGGACCAATGTTCCAGTTGATCAATTTAACTTAATGAATAATGACATTAAACTGATTTTATTAATCTGTTGTCTGTAACATTTGAACTGTAATACTTACCCAAAGATGGAGTCAGGTCTAAAGAACCAGAAGTACACATAATAGGGGAATCTCTTTATGAAAAAGAACATAAAAAATCTTTGTAAATCTCCTAAAACCTCACAACCTAAAGAACACGAGGTTATGTGTCAATAGCTTCACAGTAAAATGCACTTTGAATTTACCTTCAGATTATTGAAGATGTCATGTTGGGGGTAGGTATGATATTATCTCACATCTGTAAAGCACTCAGTACAATACGATGCTGAAGCTGGAGATGCAGAGGATGAGGTACTGGGAATGGCATTTGTAGAGCAGAGGCCCACTATAAAATTCACAGAATGGCGGAAAGGGGATCCTTTCTGGTCCACCATCAGCAGTACATTTACATAGAATTCTTCCCCCAGTATTTCATGATTGGCAGATAATCCCTCATTGTTTTCAAGATTATTCAAAGTTACTTTTATGACTAAAGGAAGTCATCCTTGAAATCACTGTCAGAAGTTAGTCATATATAACTTGGATCTAGAATAAGGAAAGATCTTTGCTTACCCAGAAATTATACATTTTACATGAAAATCCCCTTTTTGCCACTTTTTTTTGTGATGCTCTTTCCTGTCTCCTAGAGAGCTCATTGATTCACATGGGTTCAACAGCACATACATCTTTTTTCTAACTACATGAGCACCATGGTTGCCCATTCAGTCCGTGGCTTGAGAAAAACCAGATTTCAGTCTCTAGTCTTTCCTCTGGAGTTTGAGATGTGCACAAATGCCCTCCAGTCCTTCATAGTTCACCCAAAGCTCAGCCATTCACACTGGTAAGCATGGAAGCCAACCTCTCTATACTCAGACCCCCACCTTAGCGAATGACACACTATCCATACTCCATCTACATAGACTGCTTTGGAATCAGCAAGATACCCTCCTCTTCCTCCCCCCGACATCTGATCAAAAACAAAGACTCATGGATTGTGCCTGTGTCCACCACGTCTCCCCTTCTGTCCCTCCACTGTGGTTAATTTGGGTCAGGTCTTCATCCTCTTACACTGAGCCCTTGAAGTAGCCTATGAAGCGTTCTGCCCTATTTCTGATGCATTATTATTCTGTCAATTGTGCGAATTCAGTTATGTTTTCAATCCTTTGGTAGTTCCTTAATCTTTAATAGATGAAGTTTTTAAGGTCATGCCACATTTGTGATGTGGCTCCCTCTACTGCTCTTTGGTCCAGTGTGGAGCAACTTCTGCAGTTATCTAAGGCGCCAGCGTGCACATGTCTGTGCCTTTGGTCATGCTGCCTTTCCTGTTATCTTCCCCCACTGCATACAACACAAGCAAATGGTTCAGGGATCGGGATAAGCTTCACCTCCTCATGGAAGCTTCCCTGTTCCTCCCCACAGGCAGCCAGAGAAGCCCAGCCTCTGCTGGACTTCCTTAGCTGTCTGCACACCTCTGCTTCAGCAGTACACTTGATTACATCTGTTTTCATGTCTCCTTCACCCACTAGACTGTTGTCTCTTTTTGGATGGTGACTATTCTTAACCTCAAAATTCCCAGTGCTTAACACATAGGAAGTGTCATCACAAAGCTTTTTGAAGGCATAAAAGGAAGATCAAGGGGGCTAAAGAGGGCTAGAGTGGTGGCTCGGCGATTACAGTGCTTGCCTGGTATGTGCAAGTACATGGGTTCAAACCCCAGCACCTGTGTACACAACTAAGTATCAGAGCAATGAAAGCCATGTGAAAAACTCACTTTTTAAAAGGAAAAGAAAAAAAGGAAGAGCAAGTGTTCCCATGTGCCAGGAACTGTAAACTGTAGTGGAGGAGCAGCCTTGATGTCATGATGCAACCTTCTTTGGAAACTCAAAGAACCCCAGCTAGAAAAACACTATGGGATTTGCAAAAGGCCCATGCACTCTGAATACACCAAGGTGCGGACAGCATTCGTTGACTCTAGGTCAACAGCAAAGATGACAATCGTTGTCTTCCGAGCTCTTCTAATTCCTTTTCTCTGGGGGGACTTTTTTTCACCTGTTCATATCCTCTGCTTGATAAATACATCTTTGGTCTCAATGGACAATAAAGATGAGTGTAAATAGAATGTTTATATAGCACAAATGATCAAATATCCCTTCAATAAACACACTGGAATGCTTCTTTTGTGCTAGAGACTAGAGATGCAGCAACACACAAAGCAGTGAGAACTCGTGCTCTCGTGAAATCTATAGTCTAGCGGGAAATGGACCATAAACAAATAAATGTTATAACATAAAACCAAGTAATGATAAATGCAATGAAAGAAAAAATAAGAGAGACAGAGTGTCAAGGGCAAGGTTTTGCTCTTTTCTATGGAATGGTCAGCTATGACTTCTTAAATTAGGTAAATTGCCAGGGTCTGAATGACATTAGGGAGAGAGAGCTACACACTTTCTGGGGATGTGAGGCAGAAGACAGGAAGTCCAAAGCCCTGAGAAAAGGATGCACTTAGGGGCTTTGAGAAAGAAGAAAGAGCCCAACATGGCTAGAGGTCAGATCACAGGGCTCTGTGGGCCCTGAAATGTACTTGGGATTTTATTCCAGTGTGACTGGAAGCCACTGGGCATCCTGAGCAGGGACTTAACAAAAATTAGACTTACATTTTAAAAGGATCATTCTGGTTACTATATCGAGAGTAAATTTTAGTAGGGCAAGAGTGGAACCAGTAATGAGACCAATGCAATATATCAGCTGAGAGACGGTGACGACTTGAATCACACTTGCAGATGTTGTGGTCATGAAAGGTCACATGGGGTTCTTGAGAAAGAGAGGTGTCAAGAATGGTGCCAAGATTTGTACAGGAGCAATGAAAACAAGAAAGATGGACTAAAAAGCAGGTTTTAGGAAGAAGATCATAAGTTCTGTATTTAAACAAATTACATTTAAATTTGTTTTAGACATCTAGCAGATAGGAATATACTGTTTGCTACGTAAAGCTAGCATTCATGGAAGTTTCAGAGTTGGGGATGTAGCTATGGAAGATTTCAGTGTACATGTATGGAAATGTACATGTATGTGTGCATGCATACACACATACATACATACATAGCATACGCGCATATGCACGCATAATTTACATATATACATCATATATATCTACATATATTATACATGTACATGTATATATAGTATATGCATGTATATTATATACACATGTTTGAGTTTACATATCCTACATATATAGTATATGTATGTATATGTGTGTGTATATATGATACTATACTGTGTACTTATACTGTACATACTTATGTGTACATACTTATACTGTGTACACATATACATACAAATATACCTTTCAACAGTATAGTTTCACTTTCTTCTGGAATAAGGCAATGAAAACAATGATTCTTATTTATTTACACATTTATCCTTCTGGAACTTTCCATTCCTTTGTGTACAAGTTTAGTTCCATCTAGTGTCATTTTCCGGGAGATCGAGCATGACAACCAACCCCCCACCAGTGACCCCGAGACGATCCTGAGTAATACTTCATGCTGCAGGAGTGGGAGGCGGTATCCAATGGTAGGAGCAGGCTCTCTGTGTGTGGGATCATTACCCCCCAATTCTTTAATGCCAAAGGAAAAGAGCTTTGCATTAATGAATCTAAACAACGAGTTTGTCCCACCGCCTGCTCCATCAGCTCCACAGCCGAGGGGCACAAGTACTCTAACTTGGACCCAGCTGGGAACGCCTTACCAGACGCCCAGGCTCACAGTTTGCAAGGGCTAATTCTCAAGCTCTGGGATTTCATTGCTCCAACAGCGACCTAGAGCTGTCTATGCCACCGGCTCCGCCTGCCCTTGCGAGGTCTCCCTGAGGTTGGGGCTGGGCACTCACTCGGCAAAAGTCAAACCAGACCCATCGTTTACACAAGGACTAGGGACCTCAGTCTCCACGAACAGAAAACAAATCTAAGTGCCCTGTGACCTGGCTGTCTGTCCAGGGGGCTGTGTGGGACTGCGAATCCCCTCTCCATCTCACAGGACATACAAGTGGTGGCCTCCTGCCCGCCCTCTCACTGTCCTGAACAGGAGGAGTCTGTGAACGGAACACAGTAGGGCATATTTCTCCCAAGGGGGCCAATTGCTTCAGTCTCTCCAAAAGTTGCCTGTAACTCTCCAACAAGGCAGGGTCTGACATCAGCCTCAGGAACCTTTGAACAAAAGTGGCAGCCTGGGCTCTCCTTCAGTCTGAGCTCTGTGCATAGCCAAGGCTCCATAGGTCCTGAGCTCTCCAGGTAGGGCGCCCCCTAGTGCTTTCAATTGGGAACCACATAAACACTGGCCCAGCCTGGACCCTCCCTCACACACATCTTCTCTTGCTGGGACTGTGACAACTCCATAGAACAGCTCTTGGGGCCTCTGAAGATCATAAGACATCCAGAGTGGGTCATTAGTGATCCTGGGGAAGCGAGCTTCAGTCTGGCCACTCTGCTTGGAACAGTCAGAGTCCCACATATCTATACTAGGATCTACTAGACTCCCTACAGCTCCTGGGTCTCTGGCTTAAGAAGATCAGGAGTTTGGTCAGACAGAAAATTATCTGCCCAGGAGTGCATCTCAGGAGGAGCTGAACTCTATCCTCACAAGAAGTGGGAGAGGGCAGGGTCTTCTACCGCTCTGCAGCAGAAAATTTTGAGGAGATCCTCTAGGAGAACCCAAGGCCATGGGAGATTACCAAACTGCATCTCCCTCAACAAGCTCAATTGGGAAGAGTCCCCAGCTAGATGGCAGATATGAACACATTCCCCATGGTATACACTGACCTAGGGGGCAAACACTCAGAACTCTCCCAACTAGTTCTTTTTTTTTTCTCTTTAACTGTGGGTCCTGTTGCTGTCCAGTATTTTTAACTTGTTTAACTTTTAACTTTTTTAAAAAAATTTTAATCATTTTTTGCTTTATGGTTAATACTGAATTTGGTGTCGGTGGATGTACATATTTTCTTGCGTGTATGTATTGGTGGTTGGCTTCTACTGTCTCTGTGCCTTCTTGAACTTGACTGCTGTCTCTATAGCATTGGGATCCAACCAGGAAAACACTTCATGATAGCTAAATAGCCCGCAGTCTCCTTTGGTCGAAGAGAACCATGTCCCATACTAACCTCTTCATCACCTGTACTCTAACAATTCCTAAAATATATGCTGTTCTCTCCCATCCTCACCCAAAGTCCTTACCCCATCCGCATCCCATTTCTGTTTTCCTTATTCCTAATTGAGTAACCTACACCTCCCTAAACGCTTGTTCCTCTTTATTCTATGTCAGGAGTTCTGATCTACCTCCCCAATTCATCTCCTTGGCTTTCTAGTCATTTCTTCTCCCCACTTACAGAGGCCCTGCTAACTGAAGAAAGGGGCATTCTTCAAAAATGGGTACTTGTTTGGCATCATAATATATTGTGAGAGCTCTCTCAAAGAAAACTACTCCTATAGGTGCTAATCATCATAATTATAACTGTTTTAGTTGAACCTGTCTAGTATACACACCTATAGGCTCTCAATTCCTCACTGATTGGACTGGCAGCTGTAGGGCTGAGCTGCCCAAATAGCACCCCATCCCAATGAAGCAAAACCATAAGAAGCCCCAGTTACCCCTACAAGTATAGTCGGTCTTCAAGACACACCCCCCGTTTCTGAAAATGAGGAAAAGGGGAAACAACTCCCCTCCTCAACCTCACAGCTCTCCACCCAAGGACTCCATAGTCGGGGCCCTAGATGAAAACCAAAGAAATTGTATCAACATTATGATTAGTAACACAATCAAAGAGTTGAAAGAAGAATTTGAAGTTGAATTAAGGAAAGAGATCAGAGAACAGTTTCAAATGATGAGAGACAACTTTTATAAAGAAATAAGGGAGCAATTCCATGAGATGAAAGATCAGCTTTATAAAGAATTAGATGCCCTCAAAAGAGATGTAGCAGAGCTATCAGAATTGAAAAGCACTGTCATCAAAATCAAATCTTCACTGGAAAATACTAACACAAGAGTAAACTCCACTGAAAATAGAACTTCAGCTCTTGAAGAACATACATGAGATAATGAAGATAGGCTAAGCAATGTCAAGTTCAAGGAGGATAGGGAAGAGAAGAAACTTACAATACATGACTAGTATCATTTTCCTACAGTCTGAAGAATTTCCCTTAATATATTTTATATTGCTTGTCTCTTGGTGACACATTCTTTCAGTATTTGTTTGAAAATGTCCTTGTTTTCCTTCATTTTTGAAGGATATTTTCACCAGATGCTAATTTTCCTCTTCTTTTTCTGTTCAGTTCTTTACAGATATCAATCCAATGTAGTCTGGCCTTCGTAGCACCTAGTGAGCTCAGCAGTCTTAATGAGCTTGGAGTTATTGTTGTTGCTTTGTAGGAAATGTCTTTTATTTTTTAGATGGGTTTTAATATTTCCTTTTATCATTTTATATATTTTTGGAAATAATCTTCCCCCCCCCAAAAAAAGCAGCCATATTTTTGAAAACTTTGAAGATGGAGATTCATACATTACTAAAAATCAGCTAATTTTTCCGTGGACTGATTTTCCTTCCTGTTGCACATCACATATTGCTGCTTCTTCACCATGTCTAGTAATTTTTAAAATAATGTGCTACATACTATGAGACACATAGCTGCCATTTATGTTCTTCCTTAATAACAGACTTGAATTTTGTTTCAGCAGGTGGTTAATTTGCTTCATTTATTATTTTTCAGGGCTGAGGATCGAACTCGGGGCCATGCTCGTGCCAGTAATTTGCTTAATTTTGATTCATCCAAAGCTTGTTTTTAATCTTTGTTAAGGAAACTTCAGAGTAGTACTTATTGTGGGAACAATTAGCATGGGTCATTGCCCATGCCAATTTCTGCTGAATGACAAGAGTTATTTAACGAGATGTCTCCACTCTATCTGATCAGTGTTCCAACGTCTCCCAGCTAGCAGTTGTTCAAGTCCACGTTCCCTAGTAGTTTTCTTCTCTAAGTAGGCGATTTTTGGCCACATCTAATGGATTCTTGCTCCATGCACGTGGAGTTTTGTATTAGACCCAAGATTACGAGAGCCATCTGCAGAGTTCTGGAGTTCATTTTCTGCACAGCTGCTTCCTATCCATTTCCGCCCACGATTTTCAGCCATTTCAGTAGCCCAGAGCTACGATACCTGAATCCTCTGCCCAGGCTCAGAGATCTCTGCCCTGTTTGCGGTTGCCCTTTCCTCTGCCCCACAGCACTTTGGACAGTGCCTCCAGGCAGAAAGCTGGGGTGGTGACTGTGAAACTCATCTTGTTTCTTTCTCTCAGTGATCCTACAGATCTATGCTGCCTATTTTCCATCTGAAAATAGTCATTTCATCTATTTTGTCCGGTGTTATAGATGCTGCTTGTGAGAGGACTAATCTGGCACAACTTACTCAGTGTTGGCCAGAAGCAGAAGACCTCTGGTGCATTTTGAAATATGGCTTGTGAGGTTACAACTTAGCCATTTTTGCAAGTTTTAAAAATTCATTTGTCTTATGAATTTTACATGAGGAACAGTTTTCTCTATTCTAACAAAATTCACTGGACCTTTCCAAGTCCAAGAAGTAAAGTTTTCACTGCATAAAGCTTGGACACCTTCCCAAGTTTTGCCATTTCAGTTTTGAAATGGCAAAAAGAAAGGAGTAATCAAAAGTCTACAAGCAATTTATACTCTGGACATCCCAGTGCAATTCAAAGCTGCTTTATAAAAAGCAGAGGGAGATTTATTTTTTTGAGTTTGGAATAGTAGATAAGCTTCAAAGAGCACTAGACTAAATATCAAAGGATTCTAGTTTTTTCCTGATTCTATTACTTACTAATCATGTGATCTTGGATAAAGCTGACAGTCCTCTCATCTGTGAAATTATATATGGTTTATCTACCTCATGAGATTAACTTTTGGCTTAGGTGTAGTAAAATAGATTAGAGGGCATTCTACAATATAAAATACTATGAATATGTAAGGTATATTGTTCCTTACACTTTGAGAATTATGAGCTAAATTTACAAGATAAGATGAGAATTTTAAGTGTAAAACATTTAAAGCAAAAATACGGCTAATAATGGAGTGGAAATAAGAGCTTATTTAGAGGGGGATAACTTGTTTATCATTTTTTGTAATAAATCGAGAAAAATTATTCTTAGAAGCCAATAAAATTTCTTTAAACCTAATCAAAATGTTTAAATATGATATGATAACTTTTTCTGTAACACTTTAAATGTATTTTTAGTTATGGCTGTGTATTTTGGAAATATTTATTATACTAAGAATTTTGCTGAAAAATCGAATATCTCAATTGTTATGTTTAATCCCAGTGTTTCTGATGTAATCACAGATGCAAAACCTTCAATTTCTGGCCTAAACTCCAAAAATTATATTGATTTCTTAAATGGTCTTTTCCAAAAGGAAACCATACTTTGATAACCTTCAAATATTTTCCTCATGTTACTAAAAATGGAGTTTACATTTTGAGCCAAACGATTACATAATCAGAGACAGAGTGAACTTTCCCTTCCTCCCCTTCATGGACTTTTTTATCTCAAAGTCACAGGATCGTACGACAAGAGACCCAGAGGAGACCACTGGCCTGATTGGACTAGAGACTCCATTTTACAGATTTAGACACTAATGGTGACCTAGGAAGAGAATGCAAAGCGGATAAACAAATTAATGCCATGTCCATCCTTCACTATAGAGCAAAACGCTTTGTTATCAGGAGTTATTAATCTATTAATAGTTTTAACGCTTTTGCTATCATTAGTAGAGAGCATTGTACTTCCGACTTTGAGGAGTTCCAGTGTTAAGTGAATGGTAGCGATTCATCCCTCAAATATTTCACCCTAAGTTGAGATAGGAAGCCTGGTATTGGGAGGTGGGGGCAGCATTTCTGTATATATAAGCTTTACCAACTAAACATAATTTCACAGTGCTAAGTACCAGGTTGATATAGTTATAGTGGATTAAAAAATGAAAGGAAAAAATTTTCTTGTATTGAAGAGAATATTTCTTCAAGAAGGAGATCCTAGAAAAGACCAACATTTAAGGGCGAGTCCAAGTCAGCAGGATTGTGTAGAAGACTGAGAAAGGGCAGCCTGTGTTCTGGGGAAGAGTGGATGGCAGCTGGACTACTCCAATCAGGGCACTCTCTCTCACCCACTGCTGGTCCGTGAGCAGGCGATGCAGCCCTGGTCAGGAAGAACAAGGGGCATTTGAGGGCTTCTATTATTTTCTTGGCTCTTAAAAAAAATGGACTGGAGGCATGGATTTTCCTGTTTTCCATCTTTTAAGGAAGATGTTTGATGAGATCATTCTAAAGCAATGGTGGCACCCAGCTCAAGCCTCTGAAGCAGCAAGCACGAAAATACAAGCCAGTAGTTTAGAACATCAGCAGAGAAAGAAGAAGGTGTGAGGCGTCCTGCTGCTCTGTTAAGCAAACCTGGAACTGTTGGTCTCTGCCTGTGTTTTTGTGATGGATTTTACTCTATATGTTGCTGAGAGAGAAGTAGAAAAGAGGAAGAGTGGAGGGAAGGAAGAAGGGAGATAAATTAGGAGATAGAGATGTGGAAATCAGGAACGATATGTGTTTTCTAAAGGATGAAATGGTCAAAAATCTCTAAAGCCTTCCAGAGATCAATTTCAATACGACAGATAAAAATAGAAATCACGCGAGCAGCATTCAAATGGCAATAGAAAAAGGAAGACAGGGCCTGAGCAAGGGGTTTTCCTTCAAGAAGTTAGCTGGAGAGACAAGAGCCGGAGGCACTGAGAGACACAAGGACAACTGTTAACTGTTAGAATGGGGAGTTTGGGATATATACCAAGGAGGGGGATAGCTGGATCAAATGGTGGATCCCCTCCTAGTTTTTGGAGGACTCTCCAAACTGCTTTCCAGTTTAGTCTCACCAACAACGCATAAGTGTACCATCCCCCCCACATCCCTGCCAGCATTTAGTGCTCCTATTCTTGATTATTGCCATTCTAGATGGAGTGAGGTAAAATCTCGGTGTAGTTTTAATTTGCGTTTCTCTAATTGCTAGAAATATTGGGCATTTTTTTCATGTATTTGTTGACCATTTGTATTTCTTCATTTGAGAAGTTTTTATTCAGTTCTTTTGCTCATTTGTTGGTTGGGTTATTTGCTTTTGCTCTTGTTCGGTTTTGTGTGGTGGTGGTTTGGTTTTGTTTTTGATGTAAAGTTTTTTAAGTTCTTCATATATCCTGGGTGTTAATGCCCTGGCTGAGATGGCTGGAGGCAAAGATTTTTTTTCCCATTCTGTAGGTTCTCTCTTCATGCTCTTATTTGTTTCCCTTGTTGTAAGGAAGCTTTTCAATTCAATGCCATCCCATTTATTGATTTTTCCTTTTACTTCTTGTGCTTTGGGGGTCTTGTTTAAGAAATCAATTCCTGGGGCAATTTGTTGGAGTGTTGGGCCTATGTTTTCTTCTAGTAAGTGCAGGGTTTCTGGTCTAATTCCTAGCTCTTTGATCCACAGGACCTAAAAGCAGCACACCACAGTGGCACAGCCACATCAATACTCATAGCAGCACAATTCACCATAACCAAGCTGTGGAACCAACCAAGGCACCCTTCCGCTGGTGAATGGATAAAGAAATTGGGGCATATACATACAACGGAGTGCTGCTCAGCCATAAGGAAGAATGACATTATGTCATTTGCTGGCAAATGGATAAAACTGGAAGATATCATGCTAAGTGAAATAAGCCAGTCTCAGAAAACAAAGGTCAAATGTTCTCTCTGATATGTGGAAGCTAACCCAAAATAAGGAAAAGAACAGAGGAATAGTCAAAGAGGAAGGAAATGGAGGAAGGAGGAATGAAACAGGGAAAGTTAATGGAAGGAATCAGACTTAACTTGCTCACATCCATATAATATCATAGCAAATCTCATCAATATATATATATCAATGAGTCACTTAGAAAAAGCTATTTAGTAGATAACAGAAAGACCAGTAGAAGAAAGCAAAAGGAGGTGGGTGGAAGGGATACTGGTAATGAATTAAGTTATATTGCATGCTTTTATAGAAAAGCTACTATTTATTTTATTGTCAAAAACATCTAAAAAGGACAAAGGGAGGGAGGAAGGGAGGGGAAGGGGATATCCTGGAACTTAGTTAGAATAAGGTATGCTCCATGCTTTTATGTCACTGTATACACTATTGTCATGTATATAAAAATGTTCTTCATAGGTATAAGAACTATGTCACTATATTTGAGTATGTTAGAATAAATATGTACCCCAGAAAGAGGGGCAAGGGACCAGGATACAGGAGGAAGGAGTTTGGGGAGTATGGGGGGGGAATTTGGCCAAATTATATTATTGTATTGTGTGCATGTATGAATATGTGACAACAAATCCCATCATTATATACATCTATAATAAACCAATAAAAAAAAAGAACAGGGAGTTTCTAAATGTTTGTAGCTAGATGGTCAAGAGTCAGGAAAGGGGGCTGGAATGGTGGCTCAGCCATTACAGCCCTGGCCTCGCATGTGTGAGAACACAGGTTCAAACCCCAGCACCATGTACACAACAAAGTGTTGAAGCAACGAAAGCCACAAGAAAAGCCGCATAAAGTTGATTCACTCTTTAAAAAAAAAAAAGTCAGGAAAGGGGGTGGCTGGACACAGAGAAAGAATGATTTATGGGGATCTTCTCAGAGAAGGTAGAAACAAGGTAGTCTTAAGAAAAAAGATGCAGTTTCAACTTTGAAAAGAAAGGACACATTGCAGGGCCCAGTGGTGCACACCTGCAATCCCAGCTACTCAGGAGACTGAGGCAAGAGGATCATACATTAGTGTCTTAGTGAGACCCTGTCTCAAAATAAAAAATAAGAAGGGCTGGGAATGTAGCTTAGTGGTAGAGTGCCCCTGAGTATATGATGCCTAGTTCTGGAAAATAAAAGGAAGGAAGGAAGGAAGGAAGGAAGGAAGGAAGGAAGGAAGAAAGGAAGGAAGGAAAGAAGGAAGGAAGTCACTCTCGGATCGTGGGGATTAAAAAGTGAGAAGTGGGGGCTGGAGCGGTGGCTCAGTGGTTACAGCGCTTGCTGGGCATGCGCGAGTACATGGGTTCAAACCGCAGCACCCACGTACACAGCTAAGTGTCAGAGCAATGAAAGCCATGTGAAAAAACTCAATAAAATTGATTCTACCTCTCTCTCTCTCTATCTCTCTCTCACTGTCCTTCTCTCTTTTAAAAAAAATTTTTTTTGCCTACAAGCTAATCTCAGCTATGAAACTTATCTTTAAAAAAAAAAAGTGAGGAGTGGGGTTATGCAAACGAGAGGAAGGAGTAGATGGCAGTACCTGATGATATTCGCTTCCATAAAGAAGGAGAGAAGTTTGTTTTGAGAGGATGAAGGGGCAGAGTGTTAGCTTAGAAGCAGAAGGCCACATTCTGCATCTTTGGACATACTCAAGCAGCTTCCCCCAGGCTGACAAGAATGGAATTCACCCAAGAATGAGACCCTCTTCAATCATGCATTTCACTGCATCCAAATGAATGATTGACCACTGGAGTTGCTGCCATAATTAGGTTAGAGTACATGCCAGAGGGGCTTATCAAGATTTGTAGGGGTCCTAGGGGACATGTGACTGCATCAGTAAGAAAGTACAAGATGAATTACTATGTAAAAGATAAGGAGGTAATTTTGTGAGGTTACTCTTGGAAATGAATAGCATCCTTAAGATTCAATTTCTTGTGATTCCGTTCTGTCAACCTAGAGCTTAGACATGAGGAATGATGGATATTTTTTATTTTAAAATTAAATGCATGATACCAATTTGAGCATAATGTGTATTTTTCACCCTTCTGGCACTTACAGGCCATTTGCCTCGGAGAAGGCAGAATTCTATCAATTCAGTAGCATACTTAGCAAAGGTAAGAGATCTTGGGCCACTTATTCAAAATGTTAAAAGGTAAACACAGGAACTGGATGTGATATTATTAACGATCCTTTCCCATTGTTTTATTGAGCAGTAATAACCACCCACTCGGGCTTCTTCTCCTTTTGTATTAGTTGTGCTTGCTTTGTAATCTATGAGTTATGCAAAGGCTGAGGTGAAATGATTGAGTTATAAGAGCCTTCACTGAGTCAGTGAGTTAATCCCCAGATCGGAATCAACAGAGAACTCCATGCTGGTAGGGTGTGGCTGAGGAGGTGGGGCCCTGGGGTCCTGTCTTTAGGGTATATATTTTGTATCTGGCCTGGAGTTTCTCTCTCTCTCTCTGCTCCTGGAAACCATCCTTTCTGCTATGATGTTCAGCCTCACCTTGAGCACTGAGGAATGGAGCTGGCCTTCTGTGGACCCTAAATAAACTTTTCCTCCAAAAATTGTTCTTGTCAGGACCTTCAGTCTCAGCAGGGAAAAAACTGACTAAAGCATTATTGCTGTGTAGTGATTCATACATCAAATTAACTAAGCACCCCTGGTGCCAAAAAAGAAAAAAGAAAAAGAAACTACACCTGACCTCTTGAGGTCTTGCTCCTTCGTTGTAAAATGGGGGCTGGGTTCCAGAAACAAGAATCCTAAGAGGACCAGGTGCATTGGCTTTATGTCCTGCTCTTGGAAGTTCCTTAGCACAAATGCCACCGTCACCATAGATCTGCCAAGATTCAAGGGTGGAGCGAAAGTCCCACTGTTCATGGGGGGAGTGTCAGCATGACACAGGGAGCAGGAATGTGGGACAGGAGCTCTTTCAGAAGTTATTTTTGGAAACTGCAATCCCCATACTGCTTGATTGACAATGGCACTCTGCCTAGACTAGTCTCAAGGCAAAGTCTACATCTCTTCCAACCTCACTGTCCTGCAAACACCCTTTGGAGATATTTGTCTTTGTAGACCTACTAATGGTTCCTGCTCAGATCCCTATATGCCATTTGACAAATGAAGTCTGGGGGTATTCCTTGCCAGAGAGATTAAAAAGAAGAAGAAGAATTTATGTTCTTTTTAAGAGCATAAATTTAGATAAACAGCAAACCTGAGCAGAAAGTAGGAGAGTTCTCATATACCTCTGTGTCCACACAAGCTCAGCCTCTTCTATTATCTACATCCCCAGCCAGAATGGTACATTTGTTATAGCAGATGAACCTGCATGGTGCATAATTAGCAACCCAAGTCCTAGGGTTGGATGGTAACAACCCAAGTGTCTGTGGCTACTGATGAATGAATTGATAAATAAGATGTAATATATAATGCACACATATGATGTGGTGTGTGTGTGTATATATATATATATATATATATATATATATGCACATAATATTAATTATCCATGAAAAGAAGGAATCTGCCATTTGGAGCAACATGAATGGGCCTGGAGGACATTATGCTAAGAGAAACAAGCCAGACACAGAAAGACAAATGCTGCATGATCGTTGAGTTCAAAGATGCACAGAATAGAACCATGGTTCCCAGAAGCTGTGGGGAGAAGGTGCAGAAAATTAGGTCAATGGTCATAAGGTCCAAACTGTCATTCACAAGGGGAATGTTTTTGAAAACTAACGTATTATTAACTACAGTTAATAATACTGTGTTGTTTTTTTGTAATTTGGTAAGAGAGCAATTTTATGTGTTCTTCCTTACGTCCATAACGAGTGGCAACTATGGCTGGCGATGGCTGAGTCAATGCGTTTGACTCTGACGATGGGCGTACAACATATACATTATTAAACTGTCACAGTGGCTGGGCAGGCAGAGCCCTGGCAGAAAGCTTCCCTAACATGTGCTAGGCCCTGGATTTGATCGTGAGTGCCACACACACCAAATAGCATCCCACTGTACACCTTCAATATATGTAATTTTTAGTTGTCAAACAACTATTTTTAAAAAATGGGTGGACAGGGCTGGAGCTGTGGCTCAGAGGTTACTGTGCTTGCCTGGCATGCGTGAGTACGAGAGTTCAAACCCCAGCACCATGTACACAACGAAGTCTCAGAGCAATCAATAAAATTGATTCTCTCTCTCTCTCTCTGTGTCTCTCTCTCATTGTCCCTCTCTCTAAAAAACAAAAACAAAAAACAAAAACAAATGGTGGCATACCAGATTTGAACCAATGGCTATAATTTGTGAACTCCTATGCTAGGTCTATGGATTCTTCTGTCTTTCTAAATAAAATCCCAGTTGGTCCTCCTAAATGTCTTTGGTCCAGGCTGCTAGTTGGTTGAAACTATCTGATCCCCTGCTAGTGAATTTAGGGAAGGTCCTGATTTTGCAGGCAAGGATGAAAGCAACTGGTCTTTGCTGATGGGCCCCTAAGATGAGGAAATTATTCCTGAAGAAGCAGGCTAAATGGAGAGGATGCATAGAGGAGAAACTGCTGCGTAGGCCCCATCCCTTGCTAAGCCAAGGGAAGACCAGATTCCTCCACCCCTGACATCCCCTCTGTGATTCTCTCCTCTAGCCCAGATTAAACCAGAGGAGCCCAGGAAACCTGAATTTTTTTTTCTATTTCAGCAACTAAATCTGTGCTAAGAGATGAGAGAGCACTGGTTTTATACTTGAAAAAAAATCCCACTCAAATGTAGTTTCCTGTCTTCAACAGTGATTGCCATCATCCCCAAAACTGATGTAATCATTATAGTCATTTGAGGGGTTTTGATTAGCACAGGAGAAAATGGCTAAATTGACTATAGCAAAATGTCCAAAAATAAGATCATTTTAGACTCGACAAATGATGGAAAGTTTAAATCCAAAGCCACTAATTTTTTATTTTTAATGGAAACTAAAAAAATAACAATTAGATCACAAAATGCATTTCTAAAGACCTGTGTAATCTTTATTGTTCTAAATGCCACATAATTTATTTTTATGCTCAGTGTTTCTGATATCAAATAAGTCAACCAGGCCTAAAATGACAGCCCTCAAAAGGATGGATATGAAAGGGATGGTGTAGACAGTGTAGTCCAAGCCACTGCATAAGTGCAGGATACATTGTGACTTTTCCCTTTCTTGTAAAAAGTGAACAAATAGATTTTCTTTTAGAATGGCTTAGCATTTAATACAAAATTTACTTAGTTTTAGAAGAATGTTTCTTTAACGAAGCACATTTTGTTCTTTAGAGTCTACTATTTCAACATTGTTTATTCCTCTCATAGATTTGGTCACAAAAAATACTCTGTTCCCATTCTACCAAAGAATAGGAGAACAGCATGCTGTGTTCAAAAATAAATCCCTAGGGGCTGGAGCAGTTGCTCAGTGGTTAGAGCGCTTGCCTGGCAAATGCAAGGACCTGGGTTCAAACCCTAGCACCACGTACACAACTGAGTGTTGGAGAAACAAAGGCCAGATGAAAAGACAAATAAAATTGATTCTCCCTTTATCTCTCTCTTTTTCACTCCCTCTCTCTCTTTCACTCACCGTCTCTCTCTTTAAAATAAATAAATGAATGAATGAATCCTTAAAAATACTCTATTGGAGACCTTCATCTTGATGTATCAATCTGCATTTCTCTGCTTAGCTCAGTAAAGGTAGAGCTCAGGGTCTGGATCATAGCCAAATTCTTTTTAAGAGCGGGGTAAGCAGAGACACTAAATTTCCCTTTACTCAAATATGAATCTGCTGCCTGATGCAATCTTTATTGAGTTGATCTCTTCCTCTCAACTTATGTTACTTAGTCAGATTTATTAGGGAAGCTTAGCATATCAAAAGCACATTTAAAAATATTTCCCGTGATTAACACTAGGGCAAAAAAAGTTAATGCAGTGTCTATCGCCAAGTTCATTAGCAGTCTCTTGACGGGCTAACAGCTGTGTGATGAAGACAGTAGCCATCAATTAAATGAAGAATGATCTTGAGATCAAAATTTTCAGCAGAAAATAGTGGGCTAAGCTGTGGCACTGAGGAGCAGCTGCCGGTTGGACGCGCTTTCAAGCGTATCAGTTCTGTGCCTTACGGGATGGTGTTTGCGAAAAACCTAAGCAAATCAGTCAATTTGGAAAGTGAAAACACATTTACATGGTTTCAGAGAATTTCATCAAAACTCAATTTTTGGAATAGCATCGTGTAATTACATTTCATATTCAAGGTGTTTATTTCATGTGTAGTGGATGTACATAATAAGTATAAAGTGTTGCGCTTACATTTATCTCTGTTTCCTTACATAAAGATGTTACCTCCTAGAAATGCAATTAAAAAGAGATGGCTAAAACTCATGTCATTGATAAATCCTGCATAAAGCAAGCAGTGCATTATTTGGGGGACAAGAGTTAACTAAAGCCTCAAAGTTAAAGGGAAATGCAGAGTCCTGTTTAAGTAAGTCCTGTGGTCATTCTAGGAAAGGGACCATCCTCCTCCTCAAAGGAACACATCAAAGCACTTGTCTTTCTTTCTTTTTTTAAAATTTTTTTTGTAAGGAGTTATTGTACAATCATAAATGCATATAAAGTAACAATATGATATGCATATGTTCTTAAACCAGAATTACCCCCACATTGCCCACACCCCAGTCTGTTGGTTCTTCTATATTTTGCCCCTACAAGCAATATAAATGCTTAGATTGTGAATTTTTCAGAATTAAATGATTGCATAAGTATTATTTGGATTCGGCAGGGGGGAGGGGGTAAAGAGTGTGCGACAATGTTGATTGTCTCCCTAGATCCCTCCCTATTCTGTCTCCCTCTTCCCCCCCACCTCTCCACCCTCCATCTCTCCCCCAACCACACGCATATCTCTGGTTGCCCTAGATTATGTGTTGCTACGCCTTTGCTGAGTGTATTACGTGAGTCTGACTACCTTTCACCCAAGCCTGGGTTTAGCTCCTGCCTCCACAAATGAGTGAAAACATTCGACCCTGGGTCTGGCTAACTTTGCTCAGCACGATCTTCTTTCTTATTTTAGGGTTTCAGAAGGATCAGGAGGGAAGTTGCTAAAATGGTAGCATTTGTAAAAGGCATATTCCTGAAGGGCAGACACTTGCCTAAAGGGAGAAGAAGACTCTGCTGGTTATTATGCTTAGAGCAACCCATGAGGAGGCTCTTGGGAAGCACTTAATTGGGATCTGACTCAAAGAACACACTCCACACTGAACTATTATCATCATCCCAATAAGACCAATGGTATAAAATCTCTAGGTTGCTGATTACTACCTCAAAGATGTAACATGAATATTCTCCCTTGACTTTACCCAAAGAAAAGAAAATTCTGTTTAGCTGTTTAGTGAAACTAAGAAGTTTCATGAAACCTGAGGTCATTTTA
>PVKS010026285.1:0-28844 GCA_004027875.1 Aplodontia rufa | reverse complement strand
TCTGTGTCTATTGCTAGGATAGAAGGTAACATTTAGTAAGTGATTGAAAGAATGGTATCTTTAAAACTGGTAAGGTAAGAATACTGTAGTATTAGGCAAAACAAGATAGAAAGAGACTTCTTTAACTAAAATTATGAAAATTTTAGCTAATCGGATACAAAAGCACATTAAAAAGATAATCCATTACAATCAAGTGGGCTTCATTCCAGGGAAATAAGGCTGGTTCAATATACACAAATCAATAAATGTAATTCACAACATAAATGGAATTAAAAACAAATCATATAATCATCTCAATTGATGCAGAGAAGGCGTTTGATAAAATTCAACACCACTTTATGCTCAAAACTTTGGAAAAGAAAGGGATCAAGGGAAGATACTTTATGTCAGAACCATCTATGACATACCCATAGCCAACACTAGCCTCAATGGAGAAAAACTGAAAGCATTTCCACTGAATTCAGGTACGAGACAAAGATGTCCGCTTTCCCCACTCTTGTTCAGTATAGTCCTTGAAACCCTTGCCAGAGCTATCAGGCAAGACAAGGAAATCAAAGGCATTCGTATAGGAAAAGAGGAAGTCAAGTTATCCCTATTTGCAGACGACATGATTTTATACCTAGAAGACCCAATAACATCGGCCAGAAAACTCCTAGAGCTCATAAGTGATTTTAGCAAAGTAGCTGGCTACAAGATCAACTCCAGCAAACTGCTAGCATTTCTTTACTCCAGTAACAAATCTGCAGAAGAAGAAATCAGAAAATCTCTCCCATTCACCATCACTTCCAAAAGAATGGAATACTTGGGCATTAACCTTACAAAGGATATTAAAGACCTATTCAAAGAAAATTATCAAACACTAAAGAAATTACAGAAGACCTGAGCAGATGGAAAAACATTCCATGCTCATGGTTAGGCAGAATCAATATAATAAAGATGGCCATTCTACCCAAAGCCTTATACAGATTCAATGCAATCCCCATCAAGATACCTATGGCATTCTTCACAGTTATAGAAAAAGCAATTCTCAAGTTCATATGGAACAACACGAGACCTAGGCTAGCCAAAACACTACGCTATAGAAAGGAAGAAATAGGGGGTATCTCAATCCCTGACCTGAAATTATATTACAGAGCTGTAGTAGCAAAAACAGGATGGTATTGGTATCAAAACAAAACCGAAGAACAGTGGAACCGAATAGAAGATCCTGAGACAAACCCTCATTTCCTTAACTATTTGATATTTGATAACGGGGGCAAAAGTGTAGTGTGGAAGAAAGATAGCCTGTTCAACAAATGGTGTTGGACAAACTGGACTGCCATTTGTAGACAACTGAAGCTGGATCCTTATCTTTCGCCCTGCACAAAAATTAAATGAAAATGGATCAAAGATATTAAGCCTACAACTTTAAATTTACTAGAAAAAGAAGTTGGGTCAACACTACAGCTTATAGGAGTCGGCCACTTCTTCCTTAATAGAACTCCTATGGCGCATGCTGTAAAATCAAAATTAAATGAAATCTGGGCTTTGAAAGCCCAAATAATCATTCTGAACCTTTTACATGAAAATTACCAAGAAATTAACTTCAACTAGCTAAAAAATACATTACATCAAGGCATCTGAAAATCATATATTTCAGTTAAAAATATAAGTGAAAATATTACATCAATAAAATTCATTTATTTATTCATTCCCAAAGAATAATTGGTCATAGATTATATGCCAGTCCTGTTCTAGTAACTTGAAAATATAGTATGCATGCATGCACATGCATGCACGCTCACGCACACACGCACACACACACACACACACACACATGCACAAAGCCAAAAAATAAAGTAGAACAATGTGATACGGAATATAAGTTGGAGATACTTGCTTGGTTAAAGTGAAGCGAATAATTGATAAAGAGGAGACTGTTGATATGTGAAGGATAAAATGTGGAAAGAGGGCAGGCAACCTTATGACAACCTTTAGGTGATACCACAGACAGAATGGTATGTCAAGAATCAAAGGTTAGAGAAAGTTTGAAATGTGTTTTCAGTAAAAGGAGAGTAGTATGGAGAAGAAAGGCAGGAATGAAAGTTGGAAAGTTTGGTAAGGCAGGTTATTACAGAATTTGGAAGCCATAGGAACGAGTGTGTATTTTATTCAAAGTAAATTGAGAAGCTGTTGGATGACCTTAAGGACATGATGTAATCTAATGTATGTAATGGTAATTTCTTAGGCAAAAATGGAAGAAGAGAGACTAGTTAGAATGCTATTTAGTGGTTCTCCTAAGAAAGATAATAATGGCTGGACCCAGCTGGGCAGCCATTTATACTGTGTTGGATTAAGGATATAATTTGGCTGTGGAATAAGAAAGATGAATCAAATGGTTTGGATGACTGGAGCAGAATATGACTGTGGGCAAATTTAAAAAACTAAGGAAGTCAAGAATAACTCAGAAGTATTGGTCATCTCTTCTTGGAGGCAAAACATCTTCAGAGATTTTTTTACCAGAATTTGTTAGGTGATCAGAAATATTTGCACTCCCATGCTCAGACTCCTTCCTACAGTGCTGATAATGTTTTCCTCTATGACTCCACTTTACTTTGTTTTCATTCTTGACCGTTAATATACCCCTAAACTTCTGAATGATACATTTATTTTCCTTTGGGAAGGATAACATATCATCAGTCCAGCTGGCCTGAGTAGTTTATTTTTAATTTATTATTATACCTTTAATGTTGTCTTGCGTGGTTGAGTTTTGATCCTATGAAGCCAATCATAATTTATATCATTTTGAAATTGGAAAATGGGAGAGAACCTTAATAAAAGATCCTAGAACCTGACGACAGGAGTAGATCATGGCCTATAGAGATCCAGTGTTGACCCTTCTCTTCTCTTTCACTTTGACCTTAATCCTCTTTCTAATACTGTCACTAGAAAGGTATTTAGAATATCATTTAAATACATTGGAAAATAACATTACAATTTTCGAGGAAAGTCACTAGAGAAACAGAGTTGGAGCTTCATCCTGAGGAGGAAATAATCAGTAGACCCAACTGAAAGTTATTTTAAGTTTTAGAGTGTGTGATTCAAGCGTATGAGTTCCTTTCTTTCTCTCCTTCCTTTTCTTACATTTGAGTTCAAATATGAAGTCATAAATACTTCCTTGGAACATTCTCTGCTGGGTTTGTTAGAGATTCCCCCAACTACGAAGGAGGGACAGGGCAAGGAACTGAGACCATCGAAAATTAAATGTGAGTTTCTCATGATTAAGCTTCAAAAAAAAAAAAAACAGTACCATAGTTCATTGTTCATGTCATATCGTGTTTTAAAAGTTGATAGTAGTTTTTACCTGATTAAATTCCATTAGGATTTATGGAAACAAATATTTTTCTAAGAATTACTCTCCTTTTATTCTTCAGTTTGATTTCAAGAGAGTAATGAGCAAGTCATATTTTCAGTAATAAGCTTCAGTTACTGAGCACACCTATTCCCTTTGCACATTCCAGACCAACTGACTAATTTGATGTAGAAATTGATAAGTCATGTTTTGTGGTAATCTGAAAATATCCCCACATCATGAGATCCCTCTAACTAGAATGGCAGCATCTCAGGCTAATGTTCATTATCTTATCACTAATATTACTGTATCACAGAAGCTCTTGTAGAAGTGGCCTTGAAAGAGTGCACAGATAGTTTTCTAAATAGTTCCTTAATTCTGATCAGTTCATGAACTGTATATTGCAAGGTCTGTGGTTTAATTCGCAGCTCAGCAGAAATCACATGCTGGCAGGCTATGTTAAGTGATCTTACTTTCACAATTTGAACTTGAGCTCAAATTTCACAATTCAGAAAATGAGTAGTGTGCTTCAGTGGAAAGATATAGGACTGGAAATTAGGAGCCTGGGTTCCAGTAGCCATATTACTCTAGACTCTGAGTCACCCTAGCCAAGTCTCAGAATCTTAGAATCCGCATCTCAAATGAGGAAGTTAGGGTGGATGAAAAACATGATTCATGTTTCACTGCATCAACTCAGAATGATTCATGATAATTATCTGGACCACAGAAAAATGGTGAGGCTGCACTGAGGCCCCTCAGAAAAGAAACCCATAACAATGAAACAATGATGAATAAGGAAGAAGAAAATGGCATCTCATAGCTGTACTTTCTCTTATAGCTCTGGCATTTGATGAAACCATATGCTTTTTGTGGCTGCTTTATGGAATTATAATTATGGTAATAGCAACCATTTATTAAGCATTTCTCAGCATAATCTTGATTTAACTTAAACTTCAGCAGAATTTAGGGAGGTAGATCATATCTCCATTTTACAGATGAGGAAATGGAATTAGTCCTATTTTATACCATAGGCAAAGTAACTACCCTGGTTTATACCATGAGCAAGAATTAACTTTGTGGTTGGAGCTCAGCTTCTGAGCTGAAGGGTCCTTCTTTCTATTGTGCTACACTATCCTGTGGAAGTCTTCATTCATTGATCTTGATTTTGTTTATGAGAAACTCATGAGCATGAATTGATCAGAAAACTAAACTTGTATAGGTTGCTACATGGCTCAAAGAAATAATGATTGTTGATAGGACTTCTGAAAATTTAGTACTTTTAGTAGAATAGAAACAATACAGTTTTTGAACTAATTTATTGCTCTTCTGAAGTTCAATTTCAAAACATTTTCCCCTTTTTGAGATTCCCTTGCTTAGTAATGAATGAAAATGTGTCAAATAAAAACACTTTTCTGACCTCCTCTGAAATTTGGAAGGCAGTTGAAGATGATTTAAGCATAGCTTCCCCTCCCAAGCTCAGGATCCAGTATGATTGCTGCAGTTATTCCATCCAAAGGACAGACTGTCATCTCACAAGCATAACAGATAACATTGAGCACATCCTGAATCCATTATTGATGAGTTAAGAAATGTGATCTTCTGTTCCTAAATTTCATCTCTTTCTACAACAGCAAAAGATGTTCTTTAAAAAGCTAGCTCAGTTTCTCCATTTTTACTTATGCATAATGACTTTAAGATATAAACCCATACTACTCAATATATTAGAAGCAGAGTGCTTATTCAGCAAGATGAACCTGGGCCAGAGTGTAGAGTTAGCTGTCAGCTGTGACTTCCAGTCTATTCTATATCCTCTATAACTTGCATCCTCTCCGGTTACAGGGTAGCATTGATAGGTGAATCATGGAAGGTATCCTCTTCCTTGGACCTTTATGCTCCAGTTTGTTATATGAGTGTGATTATATGCACATTCTTTCTCTGGTGTAGGTAGTGGGTAAGCAGGAGGGAGAAAGTGACGTTCGACAGGAGGCCTGTGTCCTCATTTTTTCTGTGGAACATCTAACTATTGCATGATTGGTGAAATTTGGCTTTTTAGACAATGTTTTTTAAATTAGGTGTGATTATTTCTGATGAGGACTGGATTGTCCACATAATCATTGCTTCATTTTAGTAACAGCTGAGCTTAAGTGCATCCCTCTCATTGAAACTGAATTCTGTGCAGATTTTCTCTTCCCCCAGGCCTTCATGATATTTTTGAATTATGATTTCAGAGGAAGATTTGATAGCCTTCTGTCTTATATTTCAGGGGATTTAAGGAAATTTTTAAATCAATGGTATTTCCGTGACTAAATTTACTCATAATGATCTTGTTCTGAACTATTGGAATAGCCTTTAAACTGGCATTTTGTCTCCAAAGCACTATAAAATTCATCGACCTAAACCTGTTCAGAATATTTTCAGTGCCCTTTCCCCCTACAAAGTGCTTTGTTGTTCTCCTGCTCAGAATCTTCAATAGCCCTACACTGCTTATGGTGTATAATCTAAATTCCTTAGAATGACAGAGAAGTTCATGTATCCTATTATACTGCCCAACTTTAAACTTTGGCCAGTTTCTTCTCTTTCTTCCTTCCGAAGGACTTTATTCTCCTAAAAGTATCTGCAACATTTTGAGTGCACCATGTACTCTTTTTTTCTAAACTTTCATTGTCTATCAAATTTGATGATAGTAAACAAATAGAACCTTTTTTCTTTTATGATATAGAAGCCATATTCTGAAGGAATCATAAAAATCAAATGGTAGATTGGAAGAACTGGCTGTCACAGGTAGCCAAGCAAGCTTTATTACATTTCCTGAGACTTCTGCAAGCTGCCCCTCAAGCCTTCTGCTTCTCCAGGCACAGCAAGTCTCAGTGGAAGAGGACGCAGGTCTCTGGCAGGCTCCAGACTCCTTGGAGGAAGTGGAGAGCTAAGTGCTCTCAGTTCCATTTTTTTCACACCAACCTGGCATAACATGCCATTTTCCAGGAGTGGGGAAAGAGCAAGAGCATCGCCCTCCAGGAGAAGTCACTCCTCTGGTCCCCACAAGTGTGAGGAATGATCAACCACAGCCTGAAAAATCCTTACCCCTATTCTCTTCCTACAAAATTCCTGCTTCCCTGGTAAATCTAGTCTCAGTGACGTTTATTTTTGTAGCTTTCCTTCGCCTAATTATTCTCCAACCTCCCTAGTACCGCCAACCATCTAGCTATGCTGTTTTCTATCACACTCTGTTTATGGCACCATAGCACACGAGGTCAGCTTAGTGAAATGATTAACAGGTCTGTGAAATCCTCAAGAGAGGAACAGTATTCTGCTTCACCAATACCTAAGAACCCATGGACATTTAATAAGTAGAGGGGCTATTTCCAAAAATATATAATAAAAGGAAATTAAGTAAAGGTAACTTATTTTGGTGTCTGCCTGCTGGGTGCCAAAAACTTAGCTGAAAATGTGTCCATATTAACTCATCTAACTTTCACAAGAACCTGTGAGACTGCAAATGTGAGTCCTGTGTTACAAATATAGAAATAGATTCATAGAAAAACTTTGCCTAATTAGCTGCTTATTTGTACAGCTAGTGTTCAGTAACAAATTGACCTATTGTTTTTACATGAATCCTTGTACCTTCCTGATCTTTAGGTCATTTGTAAGGTGGAATTACATTTGTTTTTTAGAATATAAATATAATAGAGATAAAGGTTATTAAATGAAGAAAAATAGTTATGCCCAAGTATCTTTAGCATTATCTAAAGTTTATAAATAGATTTAAAAGTGCATATAAGTTTTGAGAATACGATTTTTTATTTGTTTTATTTTTTATTAAGAAATTGAGTTATTGTACAATCATAAATATATATAAAGTAGCAATATGATATGCATATATTCTTTTTTAATGAAATAATATAATATATATATAGATTCTGAAAATTAGATTTACCACCAGGAGCCCCCCCCCAATTACCCACCCTTATCCCTCCCCTCCCCTTCCCAAAACATCTCTAAAAATGTATTAGGTTGTATGACATTACACCTTATCCGGATTTAAAACATGACAATAGACCTCCTTTCTTAATGGCCTCCTTTGTAGCTCCAGCCTCCACAGATGAGTGAAGACATTCTACCCTTGGTTCTCTGGGTTATGCTGATTTCACTCAGCATAATTTCTTCCATAGCCATCCAGTTGCTTTCAAAGGCTGCAATATCATTGTTTCTAATTGCTGAGTAAAATTCCACGGTGTATATGTACAGTCACATCCCATGCTTGAGATTAGGAGTTTTATATTGACTTTTTAATACTTTCAATGAGAAAACTTATGTCCTATATCACACATTAATGGTAGTCCAGAAGCTACAGTGCAGGTTAACTGTGGGTCAAGATATTTAATAAGGTCTGTACATGTCCTATTTAGTCTAACTTGGCAACTTTCCTTCTTGCTTCTCTGGCCTTTTCTAGATTATCTGACTATAGCTTTTCCCATTGTATGTGGCTGAATTTACATTTAATGTGATAAATAGCTGAGCTCTCCCAGCTATCCTCTAATTGTTTTAGTAAATGTTCAGTAATATTTGATAAATGTGTCTCATCTTTAGAATACTCGGAGTAAATTATAAGATTACTGTATAATTTACTACATTGGTTGCTAATGATGAAATGATAATAGCTAGCATGTATCAAGTGCTAACTGTATGCTGATTACCTTTCTACATGCTTTGAAAACAGTCATTTAATAGAAATGATCACAAAAATATCTGTGGTAGTCACCATCACCTCATTTTTAGATGAGACAATAAAACTACAGATGGAGTTTAAACAATTTACACATGGCAACATTAGAATTCAAATCTTGGTTAGCCACCTTTAAAACCTTGCTTTTTAAAATCACCATGCTACCAAAAGCACAATTCCCACTTTCTAGAAGCTGAATGCTGAAGATAGACAAAATTTATTTTAATTATCTATACAAATAATAAGCTTTAATATCTAGATAAGTTACTCAGTATCACTCGTACTTCCTTTTCTTACCTATTAAATGGGTACAATGCCTATTTCATGCGATCACTTTATTTAAATAACCTAGTACGTAAGGGGCTTCATGATGTTTATGGTTCAGTAAATAGTAAATTCCTTTGTCCCACATACAGAAAAATAGTAACTCCTTATGTTTCCAAAGTTTTTCACATTTTTTATTTGAGACTCAGATGATCCCTGTAATAACAGAGATTATTATCCCTATTTTGCAGTACAGAAAATAAAGGCTCAAAAAAGTCCAGAGGGTCAGCTTTTTTCATACACACCTTATTGGCAGCAAATCAAGGATTTTACATGCCTCACTCCTCTGCATTGCACAATGAGTACCTCTTGGCAAAATCATAGTCAGAAAGAAAACAGGGGATGCCAATGAAACCTACATGATCGCTATATGCAAAAAAAAATTATATATATATATATAAACATATATATATATAGCAAAAGTATTTGTTCAATCTTCTATCACTTCTTTCCCTCAGAGGAAAATAAATAAATAAATAGAAAAACAACAGGCAAAAACTGTCTAGATGTAAGATTATGCTCCATTAGGACGATTAATCCCTTTTTGCAGTGAAGGTCATGATCTGCATTGACATCTAATCGTATTTGCTTATTTCAGAGCTGCAGATACTCAGTCTTTACTGAGAACTGTTTTGTAACAGGTTAGAGGTCACTCTGGGTATTATCACACTGAGTAGGCTTAGTTGCTGTTCCTTGTTAATGAAAACAGAGAACCCACTATGAATGCATTACTATAATATGGATTTGGTTACATTCCCCAAGGCCTGGCCCACCAGCAAATCACACTTTGAAACATCTTCTGTTTAATCCCCTCAGTCCACACAAATATGTCAGGCACATAGACTGGAAGTAGAGATGGTCCATACAACCCCTGTGCGTAATCGTACAGTTTATATTTAGTGTTCTCAGAACTGATCCTCCACCCACTCCTCTGTTCTTCATCATCAGAGTGAATCCATGGTCCCCAGGTGACTCATCTTCTATATTTGTCTAGGAATCCTTTCTTTCCTGACTGGGCTATAGAAGATTAGAAGGTGGTTTTGGAAAGTTGCTTGCGAGTCAGGATATTGGGGTAAACCTTCACTTATTGAGAAGAAATTTCTTCCAGCTTTACCTCTGGTTCTGAAGGATTACCCCATGCATTCCAATTGAGTGAGTCAGATCGCATCTCCCCATGAGATGGCAAGCAGGGACCATTTTTCTCTCTGTGTGGCATGAAAGGCTTAGATTGCAATTACTTTTTTGATCCTCCACTATAAGTGCTATAATGTTTTATTTTCTTTTCTGTAAGAAAGATCGTAGGTCAGCAAAGGTCATGGTTTGGCTGGTTCTTGTAATTTTCCTAATTCCTTCACAATAGCTTGGGCCAATATTCTTTAATTCCAAGTTTGTGGCTTTGCCATAGAAGTAATATTACCTATTGACTGTGCTTTTGTTTCCCATTTTTGAAAGGGTAACTCTTTTGTTACATTTGAAAGAACTTAAAAATGAGAAACCCAAGGACTAACTTTTTAATTAGATATAATGATTAAAAATTCTTCATCACAGCAGTTTTCCTTTCATTATAAAAGGCAAGTAGACAGTTTCCATTCATTTAGTGTTCATTGAAATGTTTTCAAATGAAATTATTGCTGAGTAAAAGTACATCAGAAGGCATATGACATGATTAAAAACCTTGCTTTTTGACTTTTTTATAGCGAGAGATGGCTGATTTTAAAAAATTTGTAGAAAAGTCTACAAAACACTACATTTATGTGCATGGGCAATGTTTAAGCACATTATAAAACTAAATAGCTCAACAGCTTCATCCCATTATAGATGTTTATGACTCCTGTGTCAACTGACTTTTAATCATGCTAATACAGTAGTGAAGTCCACTATTTAGGTGGCATCTATTATTATTTTTTTATTTTACTCTTGTGCTAGTCATTCAACTTTGAAAGAGTTTACATGTCGTCTTGACTTCATAATATAATTTCAATTTTTTATTTAGTTCATTTTGGGGTTTTTTATTGATATATTAATATTCTATACATAATTTCATTTTAGGGTGAATAGTCCTAGACCTCATTAGCTCTGGAAATAAATGTTTTTGATGATTCTAAGACTTAATTACATCACTTGTTCTACCTCAGAACCACTCGGTTCTTGCAGATGAATCCTAGGTGACTGCCTACAGTCACAGTACTTACTTCTTAACTATTAACAAATCATTGCCAAATTATACTTTCAAACAGAGATATTGTGTCCTTATAATTTTTTTATTGCTTAAGATGTCAAATACAAATTTATCACCCTCATCTTATAGACCTTTTATATTTTCCTTCCTTATAATAATAATGATATATGGATGCTATCTAATATTTGTAATTAATTAGCACTTCTAAGTTTGAAGAATTAAGTGTAAATATTCAGTAAATCCTCATAACAATCCTAAGAGATTGATAGTATTAATTAGTATTATTCCCAACTTAGAGGAAACTGAGGCTTGGTGGTATTAACTGATTTTCCCAATTCATAAAGTAAATAACTAATGGAACAGGGACTCAGGACCATTCATCTTCCCTAGGAAGATTTTTTATTATTATTATTGCTTTATTGCCCATAAAGTTTGCTAGAATCAAGGACAGTCCCTCTTCCTTTTCCATGTTTCTTAAATTCAAACTCACTCCTCTGCTTTTTCATCTACTGTATGCCCCTTGCCTACCCTAGTCTTCCAGACTTACCTCCTACTGAGTCTCACCTGGTCCCAGTCAAATGCATTGCTAATGCCACCCTCTCCTTCTATACAAAATCTACCAATAAGCTTTTTCTATATTTGTGTGGGAGGAGAGTTGCATTTGGAGGGAGAAAGGAAGAGAGGTGGAGGTAAGGGACAGAGAGGAAAAAGGGGGGGTGACTAAAAGATGTAGTTGGTACCCACTGGAATTACATTGCTTAGAGGAAGAAATAGGGAGGACAAGTTCGCAGGGAGTTTTACCACCTTGATATATGAAGGGTTGAGACAAGAACTAGGTATATGAAAATTCTGTGGTGTTAACAAAACAGTAGAGAATTGTGAAGAAAACTAATGCTTTACCTTTGGTCCTGCTGCTATCTAACTGCATAATCATTTGCAGTCTGTTTCGTATCTATATGGATACAGCCATCCCTGCCTCATAGGATTATTGTAAAAATCAAATGAGATATTTTCATGGGGATAAAAATATATAGATTGGGTCCTAAAAGTACTTATGTACTAGTGAGATTATAAAAATCTGACATATGAACCCAACTTAGTGACATACAAATAGAAATATGAATATGTAAATAGATAATACCTAATGATTATCTCCTGGGTACTAATTGTTTGCTGGACGCATGAACCAACTCATTTGATCCTCACAACAACCATGTGAAATAAATACCATTATCAAATTCTCTTTGCAGACTTCTGCAGTGTAGAGTAATCTGGTCATGATCACATAGATAAAAAGCAATGAAAACAGAATTCTGAATCAGGAAGTATGACTCCAGACCTTGTACTGGTAACTGTCCTCTGTGTTTCTGCAGAGAGATGGAAAAGCATTGGCCTCAACCCCAGCCCTCTGTTTCAGAAAAAAGATTCTAACATCACAATACCACCAGCAGGACTCTGCTATATGGGTTAGGGACATCTCTGTGCTGGGAATGCCTCTCAACAGTGTGCCTTACCTCACTCAGCCTCTTTCTTGATGGCTACTATGACCTTTAGGCCATTCAAAAATAGTTTATTTTGTGAAAAAATGAGTAACTGCAATATAGATCTAGCTATTTAAAATCTTGGAAAATAGAAGTGCATTAGGCATGCTGAAAGCACCATTTGATGAATTTCAGTTTTTGATTGAGATTTTTCTACTTGGTCATGCTTAGGCAACATGAAAATAAAATATAATTTTAATCGAGCATCCTTAGAAGTTCTTTCATGTTCCAGTTAACAATTCTGCAATGCTTTTATTATTATCAGAGTCTCTTAAGCTGTCATATGATTATTCTCCTTCAGGCTGTTTACTAGAGTGGACCACAAGGCTGAGTTCCATAAAAGCAAATTCACTCAGGAGAGATATTGATTTTTCCCTCTTCCGGTTGTGTTTCATGAGAATCCCTACCTGCTTCCCTCTTATATTTAATATGCTGAGCTTTTAAAAGCATCAGAGTGAACCATCATTGGAAGCCACTTTGAGGCCCTAAGGATTTCAGCCCTTGATGTAGAGCAAGGTGTATATTACTGTATAGACTATAAGGGACAAAATGTAATGGAGTGCTTGGGACAAAGAGAGGCAAATCAATATAAGAAGCTAAAAAAAAAAAGTAGTAATGGTGATAAAATGATACGTGCTGGCAAGAACTGAGAGTGGTAAAACCTAGGTTCAAGTCTTAGGTCTATTATTTATTGATGATATGATTCAGAACCTTTCATTCAACCACTGCATATCTGTTCTCTCAGCTTCGAAATTAAATTGCTAATGTTAACTGTATATCTTCCATAGGGTTTATGTAAAAATCAAATTCATTCATGTATTTATTGAGAACCTAGCTCATGCTGGACATTTATTTATGTATCTAGAAAAATAGCTAGATATTATAAAGAATAGACAAAAGACTGGTTTCTATGCATAATGAGATAGTACAGTGGGGAGTTCAATAATAATCTGAACATTCCACAAAAATAGGTTTGAAAACTAGTTTCTATGCGAAGCTACAAGGTATCCTGAGCAAGGTATAGGCAATGGTTCTCAGGTGGGTATGATTTTATCTTCTACCCCACCTCCCAGGGGACATTTGGTAATGTCTGGAGAACTGTTTCATTGGCATAACTGGAGAACAGTGACGGTATTGGCATATAGTGAAATCCTAGTAAGTCTGCTAGGATGCAGATATACCTAAGATTGAAAAGATAAGTTGGAGAGAATTCTAGATAAGAGGTAGGAGAAGATTTGAGGCAGGGGAACTGACATTTGCATAGGAACCAACATGAGAATGGAATTCATCAGATCCTAAGAACTGGAAGGGGGCCTGTGTGAGGTTGGAGATGTTACAAAGTGATATTGGTTACAGGTACAGGCAAAGCCAGTCCATGCAGACAGAGAAAATGGGATACAGTCACCTGACTTGAGATCCTGAGTGGGAACTTGAATTTACTGGATAAGGAAGATAAAAAGGAAATGGATTTGAAGGGAATGAAGGAAGCAAAGAGTTCAGATTTTGAAGCTGTAAAGTGAGAGGATTGTGAGATATTGAAGTAGAGATGACCAGTTGATGGCAACATACACAATCCAAGATAGAAATCTGGCCAAGAATATAAATGAGAGATCCATGATTGATGTGCTAACATTTAAATGTGTAAACTAGGGAAAAGGTGAAAACTATCTCCTAATTGTCAAAATGCTTTGTCAATCAAAATGAGCTCTACGAATACAAAAAAAAAATCCTGTAATTATCAACATAAAGCACAACAGTTTTTACACCCTTTCATTTATTTTAAAAATCTTTGAGAGAGGAGAAAGAGAGAATCAATTTTATTTATTTTTCATCTGGTTTTTTGTTTCTCTGACACTTAGTTGTATATGTTGTGCTGGGATTCCAACTTGGGTCCTCCTGGATGCCAGGCAAGCACTCCCAACTGCTGAACCACTGTTGTGGCCCACTGTTGTCCCTCATTATATGCCCGGCAATGTGTTAGGGGCTGAGGGTAAATAGATGTGTAAGACTGAAATCTGACTTTAAAAAAGAGTCAAGAAAGTAAGTGGGAGAAAAAACATTAAATTTTTAATGTTAACCTGTAAATGAGTTCATGTAATTTTTGTTTGATGAAGAAGTCCAGACAAGAGCTGTGGGCTCTAGAAGGGGCAGAAGAAGAAGATTCTATCTGCTTACTACTCTATCCTCATTATTCCTGACTTTGATTCTGGCTTCAAGTTCAATATGATGTGATCGAGAAGTCAGCAGAACTGTATTTCAACAAGACCTGGTGTCCTGACTGCTTCAGTAGCTTCTGTCAGATAACTTATTTTCTCTTACAGTACTGAGTTCATGACTCTGAATACTCTGCAGAGTATATGTAGATTAGAACTTTAATGCAGTGACAGGGTCTCTTAAGCATGTTTGAGTTTGAAGCATGATTGACTGAATATGTAGCACAAATTTATATTGTATGGATTTTGCTATACTACAAAGTATTTTATAAAGGTCTTATCACATCCTTTGTAAAACTACCACATGTTGTAGAAAGTTCACTTGCCTTTTTGTCCTGGTAGAGTTATATGAGTCTTGCCCATCAAATAAATCTATCTTTGTCTCTCTGTCTCTGTCTTTCTGTCTCTCTCTCTCTCAAATAGAAGAAAATAGAACAGATATCAGTTTTTTTTAATTATAAAAGCCATGGGCAAATGCACCATAAAGGGTTGTAAATACAGAAAATCCTAGTAAATATACTAACATATGTTTTGAAATTTTAATCATCTTTTATCTATTTAAGGCACCATTAATAGCAGTAATATGGAGCAAACACCGAAAGAGTCTGTAGTATTCCAGACACTGTGCTGGGGTTGACTGTGCATTAGCTTTTGTTCTCTGAGCTTGTAAGTTAATGGGGGAGATAGGAAATAAATGTATTTTAATGAAGATGGAAACTACAAAGGAAATAGATTTAGGACGAAAGCACCCTCGTAAGTTACATGTTTTAGACTGGCATGTTCTGGTGGTTGGGAAAGGTGCATCTGCATTTACCTAAATAACCACTTATAATTAGTCAAAAGTATGTTGTACTGAGAGCCAAAATGCATAAATTTAACTTGAGATATATTATTAAATAAATTAAGTTTTTTCATAAATACAAATAGTGCTTAGTATGTGCTAGGCTGTGCTCCAGAGTTTTACAAATATTAACTCATCTAATCCTCAACAGTCCTATGAGATAAGGGCTAAGATTATCTCCACTTTGAATGTAAAAAATAAAGCAAAGAGAAATTAAGGAATTTTTCTAAGTCACATAGCTAGGAAGTGATTTTACCCTCTGTAAGCCTATTTATCTGTAAATTAGGAGTGTGAGAGGTCTGCCATGTGGGAAAACAGTCTTTTAAGCTGCAAAATTGTAGATTTTTATTGCTTTTATTTTTTTATTTTTTATTGAGAAATTTATTTGTTGAACAATCACAATATCTTTTAACAAAATAGTATAATATGTATATAGATTCTGAAGATTTTCATTACCAATATAATGTCACTGTTACAATAATGTAGGTTATGGATGTCAAATATTCAGGGTGAAACAAATTTTAAGATGGTAGGCCCTATCCTCAGGAGAATTTACTATCTTACTAGAGAAAGAGTGTACCAGAATGCTTGACATAGTGCATAATTCAAAGTTACATGAGAGAATTTTACTAAATTTAAGAACATATGTGTAAGTGGTCAGTTTATAGGAACATGAGATTGTTGAGGATTAAAACCTATTCATATCCCTGAATTATGGCTCTGGAAGACACCTGAGAGACTTCATTTTGTAAGTAATTATAGCTTGTAAAAGCAAATGTTGAACCAAGATCTTATGTCTAATTACAACAAGAACTATAACATGAAGTGAAGACCCTGGATTTTGAAATCTTGGCCCTTTCTTGTTATTAAACTTATTCATATTCTTTGCTTTCTTTGCTGCAGGAAGATCAGTGCTTTTTAATCCTCTATTCCTTCCCTTCCATCTACCCAGAGAGAGAAAGAGAGGTTGCACTATAAGATTATAGCATTAAATGATAAGAGCTTGTCACTTAGGGTGAAAAATCCATGAGCGTGAGACTTTTTAATGGCTATTGTAGGTACTTTTAAGGAGTTCTTAAAAATCACTTCAGTGAGGTACAACTTGTAAGCTTTGACATATGAAGTCATCCATTCAAGATCATGATTTTATTCATTACCCCCTGAAATTTTTTTCTTCCCTCTGTAATCCTTCCCTCAAACGCCCTCTCTCCACCCACCCTGTTCTCCATTCCCAGACAAATGATTTTTTCCTTTCTATCACTGTACGTTAGAATTGTATATAAATGGGACTGTACAATATATATTCTTTGTCTTTCATTCAATGCGATTATTTTGAGATTCATCCATGTTGTTCCATAGATAGTTAATTCATTATTATTTCATTGCATGAATACATTATGATATGTTTACTGACTCACCTGTTGATGCTGAATCCTGTTTGGAGCTGTTAAAAAATAAAGTTTGTATAAACACTTGTGGAAATTTCTGAATGCATTTGTGCTTTCATTTCCCTTGGATAATTACCTAAGGGTGGAACGTTTAAACCATTTGGTAGCTACGTGTTTAATTTTACATGAAGCCACTGAAATGTTTCCAAAGGGCTTGTACCATTTCACATTCTCACCAGCAGTATATTAGAATTCCAAACTTCAACATCATCCTCACCAACACTTGGTGTAGAAAGTCTTTTTCAATATTAGTCATTCTAATAGTTGTCCCATTTATCTTTAAATGTTTATTTCTTTTAAAATGTATGATGCTTATCATCTTCACATACATATTTGATACCTGCTTATCTTTACTGGTGAAATGTCTTTTCAAATCTTCTCATTTTTAATCGGGCTGTTTTATTTTCTTGTTATTGAGATTTGAGAGCTTTTTATATAGTTTAGAAACAAGTACGGCATCATAACAATTATTGCAGCTTTAAAAATTTCTTCTTTGTAATTTTCAGTGAATGTGGCTTACACATCTTTTATAAATTCATTCCAAGTATTTCATTTTTTAACTTATTGCAAATAGTATTTTATATACTTATTTCTAATTTATTGCTAGTATACAGAATACAATTAATTTTTATGCTTTAATGTTATATCCTGAAACCTTGCATAAGTTATTTAGTTCTTAGTATCTTTTTTCAGATGTCATGGAATATTTTGCATGGATAATTATGTCATTTATAGGTAAAAACATTTTTATTTCTTCCTTTCCAAATTTTCTTCCTTTTCTTGTCTGTTGTACTGTCTAGAATCTCCCAGACAATTTTGATTATAAATGGTGAGAAGGGACATTCTTGTCTTGTTTTGAGAATTTTTTTCAAAATTAAGAATAGATATTGGGGGGCTGGAGTGGTGGCTCAGCAGTTGGAGTGCTTGCCTGGCATGCGTGAGGACCTGGGTATGAATCTCAGCACCACAAACACAAATAAGTGACAGAGAAACAAAATGGTTGTTTTCTTTCTATTTAATAATAGGTGCTGGAGGGATTGTGGGGAGATAGGAAGATTAGCACACTGTTAATGGAACTGCAGACTGGTATAGCCACCCTGGAAAGCTGAGTGGAAATTCCTAAAAAAATTTGGGATGGATCCACCATATGACCTAGCTATCCCTCTCGGTATTTTCCCAAAAGAGCTAGAATCAACACATTATAGTGACATAGCAAAATCAATGTTTATAGCAGCTAAATTTAATAGATAAATTATATAATCAACCCAGATGCCCCTCACTGGATGAATGGATCCAAAAGCTGTGAGATTATATTTATATATATATATATATATTTATATATATATAAATATATATTTATATATATATATATAAATATATATACATATTCATTCTACTCTAATATTGGAAAAACTGATATTATGCACCTTGAAAGTAAATGGATGGCAATGGAAGAAATTGTGCTGAGTGAAATTAGCCAAACCCAGAGACTCAAGGGTCAAATATTTTCCCTCATTTGTGGGGGCTAGAGCAAAACCCAGACTTCAGTGAAAGGTCAGGCTCAGGTAGTAGACTCACCAAAGTAGAAGCAACACATAATCTAGGGGAACCGTAAGTATACAGGGTGGTGAAGAGGGAGGGGAGAGGCAGGAGGGAAAGGAGAGGGAGGGATGATAGGGAGGAATCTAGAGGTGGAATCAACAATGTAGCTTACTCTTTACTTCCCCAAGAAGCCAAATAAATTTTATGCAGTTATTTAATTCTGGAAAGTGCACGCGCGCGCACACACACACACACACACACACACACACATATTTATATCTATTATGGGGGGAGTATAGAAGAGTCAAGAGACTGGGGTATAGGTGATGTGGCAGTGATTCTGGATTAGGATCAGGGTCATATCATATTGTTACTACATATGCATTTATGATTATACAATATAACTCCTCAATACAATTTTTAAAATGAGTTAATATAAAGAATTACATTGGTTAATTTTTTTAAAGAGAGAGGTACAGTGAGAGAAAGAGAGAATCAATTCTATTCAGTTTTTCATGTAGCCTTCGTTGCTCTGACACTTTGTTTTGTATGTGGTGCTGGGGTTCAAACCCATGTCCTTGCACATGCTAGGCAAGGGCTGTAACTGCTGAGCCAGTGTTCCAGCCCACACTGGTTAATTTTTAATTGTAAACCAATTATATGCATTTAGTAAATATCTTACTTGGTCATGATACATTATCTTTTTATGTATTATTGGATTAAATTGGCTAAAACTTTGTTTAGAATTTATATCTCAATATTCATGGGAGAATATTAATTTTTTTGTAATAACTTCCTCTGGTTTGGGATCAGGTAATATCATCTTTAAAAAATGATTTAGAAAGTATTTGTTCCTCTTTAGTTGTCTTAGTTTGTGTAAAATCCATATTCTTTAATTTTGGTGATATTTATCAGTGAAAATATCTGGGTCTGACATTTTCTTAGTGGGATGTTTCTCATTTCAAATTCATTATCTTTAATACATATATGGCATTGCTGCATAGTTTACCTATGCTTTTCCTGAGTAAGCTCTGGTAGTTTTATACATATTAGTTCCAGATGGATTGTATACCTAAATGTAAAATCTAAGTAAAAATATTTAAAAGTGGAATTGGTCCACTTCATCTAAGATTTTTTTTTTTTTTACCAAAAGCTGTTTATGTAAGATTTCCTTATGAGCTTTTTTATATCTGTAGGATCTGCAGGGATATCATTTCTTTCTATCTTGGTATGGATAATTTGTTTCTCCTCTCCTTTCCTTATTAGTCTTTCTAGAGGAATAATAATTTTATTGTTATTTTTAAAGAATCAGCTTTTCCTTTCATTGATTTTTCTCTAATTTTTGTTGTGATTTTTACAATATTCTTTCATCTACACACTTTTTTGCATTTATTATTTTCTTCTGGTTGCTTAGGATGGAAGTTGAAGTCAAGACCTTATTTTTACAAATAGGTGTGTAGTGATACATATGCATCCTTAATTATTGCTTTAAGAGCATCCAACAAGGATGCTATGTTATGGACTGCTTTCATTTAGATGAAAATACATTATAATTTCATTTTGATGTCTTATTTGACCAGTGGGTTATTTAGAGTTGTGTTATTTAATTCCAAACACTTTGAGAGTTTCCAGAGATTGTTCTGTTACTGATTTCTAGCTTAACTTCATTGTGGTCCAAGAATATACTTCCTGTGACGTGAATATTTTTAAATTTATTAAAGTTTGATTTATGTTTTAGAATATGTTCTATCTTGGTAAATGCTACACAAATACTTGAAAACAATGTATATTTTTAGTGTTGGGTCAAATATTCAGTAAAGGTACATTAGCCCAAATCGATAGTTAATTTTGTAAAAGTCTTGTATATCTTTGTGGATTTTCTGTATATTCAGAAAAGGGTTTGATATCTTCAACTATGATAATGTATTTCTGTACCTCTCCTTGCTACCTTGTCTCCCCAGAAAATCAAATCTGGGCTGCTATCAGATTCTCCCTGCATAATGTGGCCTGGAAGCTTAGGATGGAAAAGTCACAAGACGCAGCTTGTTTATTTCCTTTCTTAGAGCTGATTGTTCCTTGTTTTCTGATGTCCATTCTTGAAATCCACTCTTTCAAATATCTCATCCTGTTTTCGTGGTAATTTTAGGTGCTAAAACAAATCTAGGCCCTGTTATTCCATTTTCTGCTGGAAGTGCAATTGTCATAAAGTTATGTTTAAATCAATCAGCCACAGAAAGTATTTAAATGCAGACTTGTCTGTATATGGCATTGCCATCATACATGAAATAACTATAGGCATTATTAAGCCTGCAATCTAAGTTAGAGCATGACAATATATTTAAAAGATATGATATACACATGGCCTAGTGACAGTATAATGGGAAAAACGGTAGCCATCACATACCAGGCATTGTGCTAACAGGAACAAATGACACAACTTGTGGTCAGAGATAATTGCATATTAAATTGAAAAGAAACAAGTGTTTGAGTATTTCTATCCGTATTCTGTTTCTAATACAATTTTGTCCCATAATAGACTTTGATAAATATTTTACTAAACAGAGTGAACTTGAACTAAGTCAAATATTTGATAAGGTGAATGTTTGATTCATGGTGGACTCCATTTGAATTGTGAAGAAGTTTTAGAACTTATAAAACTGATTGGGCATGAATACAAAATGTATTGCATAATAAAAACTGAATAAGTAATGCTATCTAAAATATTGGGATACCTCAAGCCTCCAGAAATATATCAGCATCCCTATATTTTAAAGATTAGAGAACAAAAATATGAAATTTATTATTCAACAGGCTTAAGGAGAGTCTCATCAAATTTATGAACATCAAAGCTCTAATAATAAGTTAAAGGTTTTTTTTTAAAAGACTGGGTAGTATAGGAAATAGGAAACTAGTAGTTTTTATTCAAGAATAACTTAGTCTTGGACTGGAGTGGTGGCTCAGCAGTTATGGTGCTTGCCTGGCATGTGCAGGGACCCAGGTTCAAGCCCCAATACCATGTACACAATGGAGGGTTGGAACAGCAAATGGCAGATGGAAAATTAAATAAAATTGATTCTCTCTTTCTCTATCTTTCACTGTCCCTCCCTCTCTTTAAAAAAAAGAAAAGAAACAAAGAATAACTTAGTCCTAATCCAAATCAGAGTTTTAAGCTGGAAGTTATTGGTTTACAGATTTTCTTGGTGCCATGTTTCATGCAAACCAATCATTAATGGCCTCTTTCCCATCCTGTGTCTTTGGTGTACCTTTCTTTTTTGAGAAGCTTCCCCTACCTATCTTTGCATAGCCAAATTCTAGTCTAACTTTAAGCTCTAGCAAAGTGCTACACCTTCACTGAGGCTACCTGATATCCCTGTGAATGAAATTTCATCTGTTGTTTTGTGATTATTTTATGCTATCTCCTTTATGGCACTTAGAGTTTAAAATTTTTTTTTTGTGACCATATTATCATACCTTCTATTGACTTGAAATTTGTTAAAGGCAGACTCAATATCTGCTATATCCATTTACTCAAAAAACTATCAAAAACTATACCAACTGGGTGATGCTTCATAAGTTTGTCAAATCAGTAAATAAATGAATGAAGGTATGATTCTAGGAGGTTTTATTCATGTTGACTTTCTACATGCCAACCAAGAATTCTCTACCCTTTTTCTAAAGAGTAAGAAAAGGAGGTTCAGTTAGGAAATGCTTCTTAAATTGATGAATGAAAAGATATGATGGATGAGAAGTAGATAAAGCCCCATACACGTCAGAAGAACCAGAAATTAGGGTCTGGTATAACGTAATTATTTACTCAAGGAATTCAGAAGAGAATTCCTGAGATTTTGGGAAATGACTTAAGAAACAACTTTTATTTTCCTGTTGTTTCCTGAGAAAGTCAGAACATTTACTAGGGAAGGAATATTTTGGGGAAGCTGTGGGCTGGCTGGCCAACAGTGCACCAAGAAACAGCATGTGGCTAGGGCAGATGGGAGCATATAAGGGCAGGAATGAAAGCAGAGGAGGGACTGTGGGTGTGAGCTGAACAGAACACCATGAATGAGAAAAGAGAAGGTTGGTTGAGTTGATATTGAAAAACAAACTGTCAAATGGCAAAACCCTTATGGGGTATACTCATAAAAAACTAAGGAAAAACAATCTCCTCACAAATCAGCCCAGATAGAAATTCTGAAATATCATTTCTGCTTCCAGTTCTTTTCATTCAAAATTTAAAGGTAATTGAGATAAGGAGACTTTTCTGGTATCACGATTTGAAACTTTCATACTACAAGGTCATTGGTGTGAACTAATCTACCACAGCCAGGGTAAAAATGCACAAAAAGTAGGTAACCCAAATCATGCAGCTTTTCCAAAAATAATACAGCATTTATGTTATCAACCTGTTTCCTACAAACTGCACCTTGTTTGTACTACTTGGACTTTCTAGGTCAATTAAATGCACAATTTATTCATTGTGCTCTTTGTTTCCCTCCATTTACCTCTTACCCATCACAATGGATGAATAAATATAGTCCTTGGTTGTGAAACTAGACCTGAGAATAGAGATTCCTTTGGAACTTCTTCCAAGATGCCTTACCCCTATCTCAGCAATCCCGTAGATACTGCTGGGGCTGGTGGAGCTTCAACTCCCTGTTCAGGCTGCTGTTCCAGGGAAGGGGTATTCATTGAAGTGAATGTCTGCATATTATCTATGTGAAATCTGCCTAGCAAACGAAGTAAACATAGGCAGTACATAGACAACACAAAAGCTTCTAAATACTCTTAAATTCTAAGATAAACAATTTTCTGAGTTTTGTACTCATATACCTCTTTCTTACTTGCCTTTAGGGGTAATCTTCAGTAGACAACTAGCAGTACAATACAAGCAATAACATTCTCTAGGTAACGAATATATTACCTCTGAGTTTTAACTAAAATGAGCAGAGAATTATAGATATTAAAAGATCCTGTGCTCTTCTCACACAGTAGACAAGTGCAGACACCTGCCAACATATCTGTATGTGTGTAAGTAACCCTTTCCCTTCCGTGTTACTACTTTTTACAAGCTATTCAAATTCTATCTCCATGGTCTGCCACCCAAATCTTCTGGTAGAAATATTTTTTCACATCTCTCTCCCTCCTACTCCTTCCCCCCACACACTTATGGTATGTGCAGTTTCGCCAGACCCGTATGAAGACAGGGGAACACTGATGGGATTGCTTTTCACAAGTGTGGGAACGAAAATCCTTCCCAATGAAAACATCTGTGTCTGTTCAAGTCATGCCCAGTTATCCCCCAAAAGAAATGTTCTGATTAACTTTTTTTGAAAGTCTTAAGATAGCAGTTTGTGTAGCAGATCTAATTAAGAAGTTTATGTAACAGATCTGCAGGGTTTTTTTTTTCCCTTCTTCAACTGGGTTCTTTGAGCTCAGTTTGAGTGTTACCAGCTTTCGGTATGCAACGGCCAAGTGCTTCCCGGGCTGAGAATTACCAGCTCTTGTGGGATACTATTGCTTCCTTAAAACAATGTGAACAAGCTATGCAACATGCATTCATTCCGGTAAGGAAAATTTCTTTTTCTTTTCTCAGGAATTTTTTTATTAAAATTTTCTCCTTCCCCCCCCTTGTTTTATCTATAAAGAAACACATATTTTATGCACTTTAAGACATGTTGTGCTCTCAATAGTTCTTGTTTAGGATAAATATTTCTCTATTTTTTCTTTTTTACTCAGTATAGAATCTGGATTCTTAAAGAATTAACAGTGATTCAAATGCACTCATCCCACTAAAGAGAGTAGTTTCTAATAGTAAAATATACTAAAGAAAGGACATGGTATTGCTATTCTCACACTATTTTTAAAATGACCTGCAATGTATACTTCCTGGTTGGTTCCTCCAAATTGCTTGGGATCACTTGAATATCTTTTACATTTGGGTTTTATATATAGCTCTAGAGGTCATAAAATAGTTTAAAATTCTCCGCTTTTTGCCAATTTGAGTAAATTCCCACTAAAATCTCTCTTGAAAAGTGTTGCAATAGAGATTTGTGACCATTTTGATAGAATGTGTAGATACATAAAGTGAGTTATCAAGTGAGCTCGTGTCGTGTTTTAGATTGTAAAGATGTTTTTTCTTGTAGTTTATCCAGCTAGTGGGATCAGGCTAGCTACATTTGGTAGGCTCAGTTGAGATAAATAGGACTTGGAAGAAGAATATTAAAATATTTGACTCATTGAATCTATTCTGAATGAATGAAATAACCAATTAGGAATGTTTGAACATTCTTAAAAATTAATGACTGCTGAAAATTATTCTGGACCTCCTCAAGAAAAGCAGAAAATCAAGAGATAAGCTTCTGTCAACAGTTGGAATGGATAAATCTTCTTTGAAGCTTAAGTTTTTTTCAAATGTCTCATATTAAATGTCTTCATATTTTTCTCTGCAACTTGGGAATCACCTAAATGTTTCAAAGACTGCTATAAAGTTATTCTAATAGAACCACTATGTTCTAATGAGATTTCTAAAAACTGATCTTGCCTATTGAAATGTAAAGCATATAATTTTTAAGTGAGTCTAAAAATCTGACGGTGGGAAACTCTCTAAATCATGTTAAGTTAAAATGATTCTGTTTTGAAGTGGCAGCTGATGTGCATAGTTTGCTTCTCCTATCTTTACCAAACTCTTAGTATCATACTTTGCTTGAGAAGACAAAGGACTATCTGTGAAGAGCAAGGCACTGCTCCTTCTTGAGCCTTCTCTGCCCAGGCTGAACTTTCTCCCTTCTTGGTTTTATGCACCTCTGACTTATCATCTGTTATTGATAAGTGTTTTATTTTCCCTTACTTAATCATATTGTAACTTCTCAGACACAGGTGAAAAGGCAATCTGTAGAAAGGGCCTAACATTTATTTGTTTTTCTTCGGTTCCTGTCTTGAACTCCTTTATTATAGAGGGGGGGAAATACCCTGCAAGTCAATCCTCCTAGACCACAGGCTACTCGTCCATTCTAGTACCTGTTTCCAGTTCCCCTGCTGTACTCAGACACATGAACATACCCAAGACATTATTCCAGTTTGAACACTCTAAATGTTTTTCAGAAGATATTAGAAATTTTGTAATCTCTCAAAAGTTCAGTAATATCTTCCATATCTCCAATAAATATTTATATCATCATAATTTTATGAAGACCTCTTAAAAATGTAGCCATTAGTAAACTATCATCAGCTGAAGATAATTTTAGTTTAAGCCTCAATTTATTTTAAAAACATCTTTATATGCAATTTAAATCCCAGCAACAAAGATTCCATTCCCTACTTTATGTACTTACTACACAATGGTATATATTTCAAACACCCACACACATATTGACAAATATATGCACATAGGCATAAAGGACATTTTTGCTTAATGACACTTTTCATTATTTAGGATATCTTAAGATATACTAGTGGGCTGGTTCTATTATGTTAAAAAATGACAATCTATATGGCTCTCCCATAAAATCAACCTAATCCTTGTTAAAAGTCAGCTATTTGAAAATGAATAATATGTAAAAGGTATAGACATATATTGATGTAGCAGCTGATCTTAGAAAACCTGACCTGAAAAGGACCTGGTCTTCTGTGCATTGATGTCAGTGTGGATTCCTAATGTATCATTAGTAAGCTGAGCCACCTACATGGTCTGGACCATCTCTTTGCACACGCAGTAAACTATGGATTACAAGTGGCTTTTCAGTCAGTGTAGTTCTTTGGATTTATAACAAACCTGACATAAAATCCAAGTCATGACATTATCTGCTCCCAGATAATCCCCCACATAGACTAAAATTCTCACTAGTGAGAATCAACCTAAAGTAACTGACACTGGAAAATGCTGCCCTAAACAGTCTGCAGGCAGGAAGGAAACCAAACTAGGAAGTCCTTCAAAGTTTTTAAATTTATTTCACAAAATAGAGGATGCTCTATGCTGACGAGATGGAAGTTAAATCCAAAGTGTCAAACAGGTTCATTTGCTGGATTTAAAAACCCAATATACACAATGGCAAAACAGACCTTCCTATATCTTTTAGCCTTAAGTGTCTGACCAATGTAAGTCACTCAATATTTATTGAAATCATGATTTACACAAAGCTGTCTCCTGACAGTCCTATAAATTGATTCCATCATTGGAGCCATTAGGGTATCCTTCTAGGTAATCAGTATTTTGGGGCATCAGGCAAATCAAGGGCTTTGGTATTTATTCAAGTGATTAGATGATCTTGTTAAAACAGTTCCATAAGTACTGGTTATTTTCATAAAGACTTACCTGTATTTTTATTCACTTACTAGTTCATTCAGTTCACTAACACTTTATGGAACACCTGCTATGTGCTGGCCACTATTCTAATCCCAAATTTGTACCGTGACTACTGTGTGGCACCATTACTTGGTAACAGAGGCTGCATTGCCCTTGACCAGTGGTGCACACCTCTTACTTCAAAATTGGTTTCCTTATGTTGCTAGCCATCATTGTTGAAGACATTGTCACTGGGATTCACAGGGTCTTCAGTGCATTTAGTTTGGGCTTCTGTTAATAAAGAACAGTTGTGATAATAGCATTAATTTATCTTATCTATTTTGACTCTATTGTGAATGCCATATAGCTTGGTGAACTCTGGGAGAGAGAAAAACAACAACAATAATAATCTAGTTTACCTCTGATTAAAATTCTATCCCTAGAAATTTTCAAATGAACCCTCAAATCACTCTATTATCAGATACAAAATATCCTAAGTTCCAATGAATTACTGAATGAACTCAAGCTTCATGGAAAGGCATCTCATCTGGGTTTTGAAGGTTAAGTAGATTTTGACTTGCAGTGATGACGGAGAAAGAGGACACTTCAAGTGGAGTGTAAATGTAGTCTATTTTTCATTTGTTCATCCACTTAACCAATACATCTCTGAGCATTAGAGAAAAAACAAGGTCAAGAAGAAAGACAATGAGGGAAGGGTCATTCATTTGAGGTCAGGAACCCTTCAGGGGGAAAAAAAAAAACCCACTAAGTAATTCAGGCCTAATGTATCGGATCCTTGGAAGAAAAGTTCAAGTTGGAGAATAAGAAGACTTTCAAACAACTGGCTTTATTACCCTGGTGCACATAGCCTGGCTCACTGCTTGACAGCTATCAGTGCCTGGATCTGAGGTGTATGCACAGAGAAGCAGAGAAAGCTTATTTATACAGATAGAAAGAAAGAAATCCATGTAGAAAGAGGAAAGGAGGCATGAGAAACCACATGTTTGCAAAGAAAGCCTAAAAGGAAGTGGGAAGTCTGGACTGTGGCTTCCTGGGTCTTGAAAACTCCTAGTTCTTGGTCTCAGCCCCACAAGTCATCTACCCTGCTTTTCCTATCCTTTTTGTCTAAGTAATAAATTTCAAATTTTTCTTAAGCTAATGCAAGTGATTTGCCATTAGTGACTAGTTGCACAAGTATAAATAGAGTCCTGCAAAAAAGGGGCACAGAGCTACAGAGAAGACCAGAAAGTCCACTGAGCACCGTGGGTTTCAGGGTGAGGTTCCATCCTTCAAGACTTAACTCACATCCTCTTCTATAAGACTTCCCTCAAGCCAAGCAACCTCACAATATAGCTTCCCCATTACTTCAACCTTGATTAGCACCCACTAATGAAAAATGAGTGGAAAATTAACTTACAAACTACTTCAATCTTAATCCTGACAGTATCAATACAAAAATGACCCTATTGCCATTATCTACATTTTAAGGGATCAGTGGGGTCAAGTACCTTGTTTAAAATCAAATAGCCTATAAGACCAGTATAGAATCCTGGCCTTCCAATCCTCCTCCCTCTTGCCCACTATGATACTTTGCCCCTATTTCTCTTGTGTGATTTTTCTGCTTTGTATTATAAGCATTTGGAAGACTTCTGTTATTTCCATGGCACTGTAAATTCCTTACAGGGCAGGACCATGTGCTTCTATTCTTATTTTCTACAGTCCCACATACAGTGTCTTAAGCATGATGTTTGATAAATGAATTTGTATAGGCTGATCAGTACTTAAGAAATGAAACCTTGGGGGCTGGAGCAGTGACTCAGCAGTTAAAGCACTTGCCTGGCATGTGAGAGGACCTGGGTTCGAACTCCAGAACCACATACACAACAAAGTGTTGGAGCAATAAAAGCCACATGAAAATCTAAATAAAATTGTTTCTGTATTTCCCTCTCTCTCACTGCCCCTCTCGCTTTAAAAAATAAAAAGAGAAAAGAAATGAAACCTTGGGCAGCAATGAGATGATAATGTGGGAAGATCTTTCTTTTCTCAAATACCTACTTAAAATCTGTCTCCCAAGCTCCACCCTTATATCCACAGGCTCTGCCTTTGGTTCCTAGATGTCTACTTCAAACCATCATAAACTTAGATCAGCTCTAAATAGCATTTGTTCAGTGATGACTATCAGTCCCAGTTCAGGGTGTTCCAAGTGTGTTTTGTCCTTTCTAGAGTCTAAATATTACTTGATTCATCGTCCTCAATCATGTTGGATTCATTTCTCCATTTCATTCCCCTTAACCTCACTTTGCATTTATGTTTAGTACCAGAGCAAATTTTAGTCTATTTCCTTCTGAAGAATATGAGTGAGGCTATTAATGGAATTCCTATTAGAGAAGAAATACAGGTGACACTTAATCTATGGAGACATTC
>PVKS010026284.1:0-28845 GCA_004027875.1 Aplodontia rufa | reverse complement strand
TGTTTATTTTCTTCATCTTTGCCATTCTGACTGGTGTAAGGCAATATCTTAATGTGGTTTTCATTTGCATTTCTCTGATTACTAGTGATTTAGAGCATTTTCTCATGTATTCATTGGCTTGATCAATGTCCTCTGGTGAGAAGTCTCTATTTAGCTCTTTGGCCCATTTATCAATTGGGCTGTTGGTGTTTTTGTAGCTACCATTTTTGAGGATTTTATAGATTCTGGATATGAGACCCTTGTCTGAGGAATCATAGTCCATGATACTCTCCATTTCTGTAGGAAACCTCTTGACTCTTTTGATGGTTTCCTTGGCAGTACAAAAGCTTTTTAGCTTTATGGCATCCCATTCACTGATTTTTGACTTTACTTCCTTCAATTTCAGAGACCTATTGAGAAAGTCTTTGCCTACTCCCAAATGTTGAAGTGTTGGACCAATTTTGTCTTCTGTCAGTTGCAATGTAGCTGGTTTAATACCAAGCTCCTTGATCCATTTTGATTTGATTCTTGTGCAAGGAGAAAGATATGGGTCTAATTTCAACTTTCTGCAAGTGGATGACCAGTTTGTCCAGCACCATTTGTTGAAGAGGCTGTCACTCCTCCATGTAATGTTTTGTCCCCCTTTCTCAAAAATCAGATGTTTAAAGATTTGAGGGTTTGTTTCGGGGTCTTCTATTCTATTCCATTGGTCTTCTTCCCTGTCTTGATACCAGTACCATGCTGTCTTTGTTACTATGGCTCTATAGTATAGTTTTAGTTCTGGAATGGCAAAACCCCCTGTTTCATCTTTCTTGCTTAGTAGTGCTTTGGCAATTCTTGGTTTCTTTTTGTTCCAAATGAATTTGAGAATTGCTTTTTCTATGTCTTTAAAGAATGATATAGGTATCTTTATAGGGATAGCATTAAATCTATATAAAGCTTTTGGCAGAATGGCCATTTTTATTATGTGAGAAAGAGCATGTCATGTTGCTCAACAGCCTTTTAAGGTGTTCTTGGACCAGCTTACTAATATCTCATTGGTCAAATCAAGTCACATGATTATCCCTAAATTTGAAGTAGTAGGGATCAGCAAGGTCGCTTGACATAAAGTATGATTACAACTCAAACAAGACAGACATAGTACTTTAACCATCATCCATAGATCCCTTCAGGTACTGGGAGATTGTGATTAGACTAATATTTAATTGGATAAGAATTTTTTCCAGTTTCACTATTTACTATCACACACAGCCCCCGCAAGTAATGGAAAAGAAAAAACAAAGTCTCAAATTTTTAGACTATTATGAAATTACTTTTTTATTGTTTAATCGTTCAGTGTTTATGTCAAATTATGATCGTGAAAGTGATATTTCCTGGGAATTTTGTGTTTATGTTGTTGTTGTTCAAAACTCGGTGTGATTGTCAATAATGTATTTAATGATCTGTGTCACTGGTAACAGGAATTCCAATTATTTTTAAGTGTTCTTTCTTAATTGTGTTGTCACTTGTTTTTTATTAACATATTGGAAAGAGAAGAAAGGAAAGGAAATGGGACTGAGGGACTATAAAAAGGGACTTAACTGAAGATAAAAATCAGTGAGGAAAGCCAAGTGCAGTGGTGCACACCTATAATCCCAGTGTATTGGGAGGCTGAGGCAGGAGGATCACAAGTTCAAAGCAGGCTCAGCAATTTAGTGAGACCCTAAGCGACTTAGCAAGACCCTGTCTCAAAATAAAGAAATATTAAAAACAAAATAATAAAATAAATACCTGAGGATGTGACTCAGTGGTTAAGTGTCCCTGGGTAAAATCCCTGGTATCCTCCGCAAAAAGCAATGGGAAACTGGACTTTCATTTCTTTGTATTAGAAACACTATGTATTTCTAGTAAAGGCTACTGAAGCATACACAGGCATGTGCAATTCACATAATAGCAAGCTTCCTTTTATGTTAGCATTTCCAACGAGGTAACCTGTTGCATAGTTGCTAGTCTTGATCTCATGAGTTATGTGAAAGGATACAAATACAGTGTTCTCCATTTGGAAAGAATCCCCATTTAGTCAAGTCCTTTAGGATCTATATCAATTATCTCATCTGGCATTTCACAAAGCTTGTTCTATTAAGCAATAACTCTGCCTCTTGTTAAATACATTTGGAATAAGCTCCAAATTATATCTACCACTTGGAATTTCACAATGAGCATTACCAAAATAAAAATTCTGAAAAGTCCTTATAATAAAGAATCCAATTTAATTTTGTCTAATCCAGCTTCATAATTTCAAACGTCTGTTTGATATGCATGCATTTTTCAAAGAACAACCATTGCCATGTCATCAGAGAGTATTTTTCCATGGAGTACAGCGTGGAAAATGTTACCCTCTAAAAACTGAGTTTTTATTCCTTTAACCAAAAATGTTCAGGGAAGAACAAGTATTAAAACACATCTTTCATTTAGGGTTTCTTCATGCTATGGATCTTTTGCTGCTGGAAATTAGTGGGAAATGCAGAAATTCTTTAGGTTAGGCAAGATTCTATCAGTGAATAAAGTGCCCCGTGGCTGAATTTAGATTTCAACCCAGAATATTCAATATGAACAGGACTTCCTGCCAGGATACTAAGATTGTGCTTTTGAATTCTTTTCATCGCCTTGGATTGTTAGAAAGTAAGTCTAAAATTATACCATGAGCATTCTTCACATATGTGCAAATGTAGGAAACAGGTAATAGCATTTAGTTTATTGTGGATATGGTTGTTAAAAATAATGGCTTTATGTAATCTGACATGACCCCCATTGAGAGGGGAGTTTATGTCCTCTTCCATTTGGGACATGCAACTCAGTAGTAACAAAGTGACCTATAAATTGACTCTGTGTGATGTGCAAGTCTTGTTCAGAAAAAAAGATGATACACTTGCATCTTTTTCTTGTTTTATTTTAATTAATGAATAATAATTGTACATATTTATGGAGTTCAATGCATATTTAGATATCTGTATACATTTTGTAATGATCAAATCAAAGAGGTTGGCATATCCCTCACGTCATTTTTCATTTCTTTGTGGTGAGTAAAATTTGCAATCTTCTTTTCTAGTTATTTGGAAATGAGGATTGTATTACTATTAACTAGAATCACCCTACCTCACAGTAGAATCCCAAACTTCTTACCTGGGACACTCTCTTTGGAGCTCTGAGCCGCCACCTAGGAAGGCTGACTACCCTAAACACAGCATGCTGTGTGAAGCCCATGACACATGGAGAGGTTAAGTGAGTTCTTCCAGCTGACACCCCAACAGACCTCCAGATGACAGGCAGCATCTACTGCCAGATGTGTGAGAGAAGTTGCCTCCAGAGAATTACAGCTCCAGCTCTTGAGTCATCCCAAGCAATCTAGTGTTCTGAGCTGAAACCTCTGAAACTATGGAACAGAAAGAAACCACCCTTGTTGTGTTGCCTTCATTCCTGACCTGTAGGATTCGTAAGGATAATAAAATGATTGGTTTACATGGCTAGGTGAGGTTGTAATTTATTATCCAAAGATGGTAACTAGAAAAGTGTGTAAGTTTAGTTTTTATATAAGTTTAAAGCACTTAAGTTTCAGTTTTTGACACTTTTACTAATATTACTAATCAATATTTTACTGAGCACCTGTCATACGCCATACACTGGCATGTACTTTTCTTATTCATCTAGTTAGAACACAAATCTAGGAGTTGAATTTTATTATCCCCTTATATCAGTGAAGACGTTAAAGTTGAGAGAATTGAAGTAGCTTGTCCAATGCCCATGTTTGCGGTGCAAACTCCACCTGTCCAGATGATGCCAACTGACATGTTACAAAGAGGAATGGGGATGGAAATGGAGAAATTGTGTATGAGTTGGTCTTATAAACTTCAAATGCCTTTTGGTTTTTCAAGTGATTCAAGACCTGCCTAAAAAGATTGAAGTCAGAAACATCACCACTGGAGTTGTGTTCTCTCTGTGTAGCTATAATCGTTTTGCTTCCTCTTTCTGACAGATTTATTCTTTTTTGAGTATCCAGAGCCATTGTTTCCAATTTAATTCCAAGAAACACGCTGGCATGTGACTCTGTAATGCATTGCAGATCTGCTTCACTTCTGGGTTATTTGACCGCATCATGGTTGACCCATCCATATTTTTTTAATGATTCTAAAGTGGATTTCTGCTCTCTGCTTTCCTGGTGAAATTATACACCAGGAAACAATAGTATTAATAATGAAATACTAACAATATTTAAATCATATGGCATTGTTATTAGCATTGAAATAGTAACAACAATTAAAACATATAGCAGATATTTCATGTTCTGCTCAGATCCCTTGAACTCCTTTGGCCAGATCTATCTGCCTAGCTCCCAGCTTCTATTTCTCATTTTCAGTTGCTCACCCTCAGGCAATGGAACTGCCTCATCTGCTGGGAGAACTTGAAGTATCTGAGGTGTTATTAAACTCCAGAATTCTCAAGGGCCTGAAAGATCAAGCACTTTTTCCTCAGTCCCGAACTAAGCCCCTAAGTCCCCAACTGTTTTGTTTTTTTTTGAGGGTGGTCTTTATTAATAAATAATTTGCACCTAAACGCTTAGCTCAGACTTTGTGTCTTAGAGAATACAAATGAGGACAGATGATCATCATGAAAGTCAAAACTGCTGAAGAATATGTCAAGTGACTGACAAGTGGCTTTGTCACTGACACTCAATGTGTGCATTTGTGCACATCACACATCAGTTTATCTCCAGTGTTTTGGTGAAAGTGCTGAGGAATGAATAACAAGCATCAGAAATATGACCAGAAATATGACTGATAGAATGCCTAGGAAACCTGGCAGTTAAGTCATTTCTTATTTTACACACGTAACCTCATGGGAGAAAAATGATCTGTTGATACTGTAGATTCTCATTGGTTGTGGGTTGTCCTGGAATTACGTTGTTGAATTCTGTATTTTCCTTTCAACCAGTGTAGCTTGTCCTGAAATACTATGATGTCAGTAGAAACTATAAAATATGGAATGGCTGGAAATGTAGCTCAGTGGTACATGCTTGCCTGCTTGCCTGACATGTTTAAAGTCCTGAGTTCAATCTCCAGCACCAGAAATTACATTTTATATATATATATATATATATATATATATATATATACACACACACACACACACACATATATATACACACACACACTTTACACACATGCATGTATGCGTGTATATGTATACATATATTTGTATGTACATATATGCATATATATATATATATATATATATATATATGTGACCATACAAGTGTGTATCTATATGAATGGAAAGGATTTTTAGATTTCAAAATATCTTCAATTTTCAAATAAATAACAGTGATAAGAAGAACTGAGCACAAGATCAATGAGACCTCCTAGCCCTTCCTCATGAATTTTATAAGAAAAATTTCCTAAAGAACATTGTAGTCAGAAATCGGGACCTGCAAATGCATGTGCTGGAACCCAGAGGTCACACGGACACCTGGGGAAGCTCATCTGGACAATTAGTGGCTCAATCCTTGATGTGGTCACTAAATACACCTGATATAATGGAAGAGGAAATTGCTATATGGATGGTAAATTAGGTACTTAAATCATTGGCCATTCCTGGATCATCTATTTCTAGGGAATGAAGCTGAGGAACCAAGGCCATCTGGAGCAGCACACACACACACACACACACACACACACACACACGGTGCTCTGGAACACAGGAGCAGGACCCTGTCTTCTGAGAAGTGCCATCCAAAGCCACCTGAAATTTAATCTGAAAATGAACTCTTCATATGGAGCAACTTCGAGTAAAAAGATTAGAATTATTTAGGCAGAGATATTTCTTTCACATTTACCTATTTCCTGAAGTCTATCCTAATGTATTTTTCCAGTCTGTAATAGTTTTGTTATTCTTGTTTCCTCAGAAGATTTAATTAAACAAATGCCTAAAAATTAAAATTAATCTTGGCACAATTTAGGGGATTTCTGTGTTGAACACATGGAACTTGCTGACACATTATTGGAAGGAAGATTAACAACATCAAAAAGCTAAAAATAATGATTTAAAAGACTCGCATGTGCTTGCCTCCAGAAGACTCATCTACCTCAAACTGAATGTTGAGAAAATATCTTTTTTTTAAGACAAAAGTAATGCATTATAGCTATACCTAAAAGTGTAGGCAAATCTCACAGATATAATATTGAGTGAAAGAAGATATATAATTATATTTTAAGGGTACCATTATACAAAGTTCAGAAATAGTTAAAAATTTTTATAGTATTAGAAGTCAGGATCCCCTTTATAAGCTAGTTATTAGAAATGAGCCCAAAGTGGTCCTCTAAAGTGCTCACAACATCCTTTTTTGAATGCAGTTGCTGAATAGTCATAGAACCTTCTTTTTAAGAATTAATTAAGCTATCTGCCACTTTGCTTTAGGTTTGTTAAACTATGTTTATGAGAGACCATTGTTTTAGACTAGTTTCCCAGAAGACCAGACTAGACTAAAATTTAGAAGCTATTTGTGCTAAACACCACATAATCAAATGAACTTGAAAATAGGTTATAATTTGACTGTTGCCGAAAGCTCATGTCTTGGAGGATGGGTCCCCAATGCAGCGATGGTCATAAGTGGCACTATTGGGAAGTGATTGGATCATAAGAATTCTGACTTCATCAGTGGACCGATCCATTGACAACGGAATGAACTAGTGAGAGGAGGTACAAACTGTAAGCAGGTGAGGCATGATTGGAGGAAACAAGTCACTTGGGGATATATCTAGCCGCCAGTCTTCTCTTTCTGCTTCTTGGCAGAAAGATTTACTTTTACTTGAGAAGATTTACTCTCCTTTCTCCTGTGATGTTCTGCCTCAACTCAAGCCCAGTGCAATGGAGCCAGTGATCAGGGACTAAAACCTCTGAAAAAGAAAGCCAAAAAGTAAATCTTTTCTTGCCCAAATGTTTGGTAAGGTATTTTGATCACAGCAACAAATAGGTAACTAACACGCTGGTCAATTTTCAAAAACAAAATAAACAAAGAGGTGATTCCTATTAATCTGAGTCACTGTAATTCAGAATCCCCTCTGTTCTAGCCTTTAAAGGAAAGTAATTTGGAATAACCCATCCCATTTTTTTTCTTCATTTCTGCTTTTTTGAGCCCTTTGCTGTCTATAGAGCCAAACTCCCTTGTTCAGTCATCAGAATATGCAATCTACTGTATGGATCAGGTGTGACTAGACCCTAGAATTTTGAATTAAAGCCACTTTATTTATTAAGCTAAATTTATCATAATTTTGTCTTTTGACAGGTTTGCCCTGAAATGTGCAAAAACTTCTTGCATGGGGCTTACCCTTAAAAGCAGTGTTCATACTTCCATTTCACCAGAGTCAACTATCTGATGCTTCTTAAAACACAGATTCCTGGTTCCACAACAGATTTGTTGAGCCAGATTCTCTAGGAATGGAATGTACAAACCCAAGTAATTAACCATCTCCTAGGGTAACGTTGGACACAGATTTGAGAATCAGTGGTACCAATTCAGTTGGCCTGTTTCATGGCCCATCTTTAGTCACATTCAGCAACTGTTTAAGAGATGACCTGCCCAATAGCTTCCTGGGCCACGTGGTGGCACATCAGGGCTGTGTCCCTCTCACTGTACATCTCAGAACTGCCATCCCGAGTTTTAGCAGGGTCAGGTACCAAACTCTCCACTCTTCTACCAGATCCTTCACTCAGAAGAGTGAGATGTTTACAAATCATTTACTTATGTTTATAGTACCATTTATAAGGTAACTGCTTCCCTGAGTGAGAAAAGTAGTAAATTAAATGAAAATTTGATCCCTATAATTCCCTGCCTTGTTTTTTACGTAGATGCCCAAAGGGGAAGGAGGGTAAGCCACTGGCTTTAATAAGATAGCTGAGGAAAAAGAAAAAAAAATATAGGAGGAAATGGTACTCTGGTATTTTCAAGTAAGGAGCAAAGAGAAGAGTTGATAAGAGACCCTGAGACCCTGTCTTGTTCTCACCAGCTTCCAAGCATTGCATCACCATCTCCAGAAGTTTCTGCCATGTCTGTGCCAGATGATAATTTGGGCTTGGGCACAAATCAATACCAGGAATGGGTGTGCTGGGAGTGCGCACTGTAAGTACTGTGAGTATAAATAGAGTGGAAGAATAACCTTTTTGTGAACTACTGTGTGGTAATCCTCGGGAAGCCAGGAAATTGGTATGACTTCAATGGCCCTTTTATAACATTACATGCTGCCCTTCTCCACACACAGGGACTCCTTGCTTAAGTTACCATTTTTAATGCAAATCATCATAATGGCTTGATAATTATTTCAACTGGCATTTATGAAGCCACTCAGTTAAAGAGCAGCCAGGGCAAAAACCCTTGCTAATCTTCCCATCTTTCATATCCTCTGGTCTGAGGTGGAATAACACAAGAAAGCCCCAAAGCCAGTGGGTTTTTGAAGTTTATTCTTAATGGACCCAAGTCTCCCTCCCCGTTACTCTATAAAGTGAACTCAGCCCAAGTTAAACAAAATAGCAAGAACATAATATTTGTGGTGGCTTGAAAGAAGAGGACGCAATGACAAGCATCCCCTTCCTCCTCGGCTTAGCTTTCAGATTGGTTGGACGGCATTTTAACAAGTTGTTGTTATTATTGGGGAAAAATAATAAACATTTATTGAGTGCTATGGTATGGTGAGTAACTGTTCAAAAAATGTTTTGTCTGAGGCGATCTTTTCCACAAACATCTATTTAGGTTTTTCTCTTTTACATACAGGGTGATATTTTTGTTGATGCTTTTTTACAAACTCTTTTAGAGACTCTTAAGTAGTGTACAATTTATTTCTATGCTGCATAGTCAGAATATATAGTGCTGATACCTGCCAGCTTTCTCCCTGCCTCTTTATCTTTTTCCCCTGGTCTGTCATGATTAGAGTCAGACAGAAATTCAGAAATGAGAAAGCCAAGTCATGGCTGGTTCCAGAGAGGAAGCAGAGGAGGAGAGAATGATGAGTTGCAATTCCTTTTTGGAACTGAGTTTCTCCCAAATCAGAAAGAGTGTGTTAATGCACATCAGCCTTACTATAACACATGCCTATAAAATGAAAAACAGGGTGAGAGTTGTTCAGTCTTGAACACATGCCACCTGCCTGCTTGACTGGTGGAACCGAATGCGTCAGTTACTAGTTCTACACTTATTCCTTAAATCCATCAGTGAGTATTTTGGTCATCTTTTTCACTGCTGTGACCAAAAAGTCATGACAAGAACAATTTTAGAAGAAAAAAATTTTATTTGGGGGCTCATGGTTTCAGCGGTCTCAGTCTATACCTGGCCAACTCCATTCCTCAGGGCCAAAGAAAGATAAGGCAGGACATCATGATAGAAGATTGTGGTGAAGGAAAGCAGCTAGGATCATGGTACCAGGAAGCAAAGAGATTTCACTTGTCAAGGACAAAGGCAGGCACCCAAAGACCTACCTCCTCTAGCCACAACCTACTTGCCCTCAGTTACTACCAGGTCAATCACTATCAGGGAATTAATCCGCTGATTAGATTGAATGTCATAACCCAATCATTTCACCACCAAACTTTCTTGCATTGTTTCACACATGCTGTTTTGGGGGACACCTAATATCTACATCATAGCAGTGAGCTCTGTTTAGAAAGTTTGCTTCTAACTATTAACTTGATACCAACATATAAGCCAGTTCTTTGGGAGGAAGGTCAGTCCGCTAGTTGGGAAATAATAATTTTAAGTAGTTCCTGGTCCTTGTCAAAGTAGATAATGGAATTCATAACATTATCATTTAAAACTGTATTAATATATAGATTTAATCCTCTGCATGAGTCAATGAACTGAGCTGCCTTCCAAACTTACCCCGTACCAGTCTTCTCTTACCTCAGATATGACCTGCTTGATATTTTTATAGTATTAATATGAATATTCTTAACCTGACATCCACAGACCTCCAAAGAGTCTGTGAATAGAATTTAAGAGGTTGTGAATAAAAATGTTTAAAATATTAATCATACTCTAAGTAAAATTTAGCATGTCTTCTAATTTTTAATAGAGGCAGCAAACCACATATCAACAGGACCCCTTATTCTGTCATTCCTTAGGATGGTTCTTGCAAATAACTTAAAATATCTTTAAGCACAACTATATTGCAAAATTATTATAGTTATTATCATGTAATATATTTAAAATCTTTAATTCACCATATTAAGAAACAGACATATGCATGGCACCTCAATATATCACATGTCGGTACTTTGGTGATTATATTTCAGTATAATTTCTTATCTTGTAAGTCTTTACAATTTGTCTTATGCATTTAAAAATGTTATTCTGAGATATATTCACAGACTTTACCCAATGGCATGGGTCCATGACACCAAAAAATATGTAAGAACACTTAGTAGCTTCTTTTGTGGCTACTGACACAGAAATTGAATTTATTTTACAGGGCAATCATACAACCCTGACAATGGTAATGTCAAAGCAAAAAATGACCCCTAGCCATGGAAAATTCTAACAGGAAGAATGGATCAGGAGAAATACAAATGGACCAATTTAAGTAGTGGTTCTTTTGCTTCCTCAGCTAGCATTGTGCAACTTCAAGACTGGCCCGGATGTCAGGGTGACAGGAACACCCAGATACAATGAGCAGACATGGAACCAGATGGATTTTGGAAAATAAATGACAGCCAAATGTCTATTATTGCTTTGATGCTTAATTGGATAACAATTATTCAGGAACAGAAAACAATATTTGGTAATACTGTTTACACAGTAAAAACTGGTCTACTTTTTACATACTTTCATCTGTCTTTGGATTATCCACTGATTTCAAATGGAACTCCATGCTCTGATTACTTCAATGGTACATTGAACTAAATGTTTTAGTAAAACAAACCAAAAAACCTCAATAATCTAGATAAATAGGTCTTCCTTTTCCTGTGTTGGCTATCTAGATTGTTGGGAAGCACTGCAATAACCTACGTAGGTCTTCATGGAACTTTAAACAACTTTGCTGATGTCCCTGGTTCATTCTCTAGAAGTGCCACTGTGTCTACAACGCAAATTTGGAATTGTCATGCATTGTACAGCACAACGGTCTGAATCATTTTCTATAAAATCAAATACCATCAGGGGTATGGGAGGAAATAAAACTGAATTTCTTTTTTTTTTTTTGGACTGAGGATAAACCTAAGGGTGCTTAATCACTGAGTTACATCCCCAGCCCTTTTTATTTATCTATTTATTTATTTTATTTTGAGACAGGGTATCCCTAAGTTGCTCAGGGCCTTGTTGAGTTGCTTTGAACTTGCAATCCTCCTGCCTCAGCCTCTGGAACTGCACACACACAGCTGTGTGTGCCACCACACCTAACCAGAACTGAATGTGAACAGAGTATGGAGGGAGTGAGGTTACAGTAGAGAAGACAGGCTTCATTTGAACAGCACAAGCTAACTCCCGTCTTTACTGGGTTGCTCTGTCAGGATTGCAGGCTTGATCAGACCAAATCTGCCACCATATGACGAAGGACTGGAAATAAGGGTGTAGTAAGAAGCCACCCAATGTTTAATTTGCTAAGTTTTAATTCTTCTACAACATTCTTTGAAATCAGCAATCTTTGTAAAGGTGGAACTTTACCCCTTGCTCCTGAACGCTCCTTTGAAGAGTCCATTAGAACATACAACAGGCCATCAATCAAAAGGAGAGCTAGATATGTTTTAAACTTCCTGATCAATGCTTACATCCATGCATCTCCTGAGTATATTACTGTCCAAAATGAAACTTTCCTCACTCAGAGTGATTGAGGATCTTGATATTGCAAAGAAAGTTTTTTTTTTGGCAACAAATTCTTGAAAGTAAAAGAAGAAAGAGGAGAAACACTTGGATCTCTCATTGTGAGAATATCTACCAGTGTTTCCACAATGGTACATCATTCAGTCAATATGAATAATTGGACGTGGCTGATAACATTCAGATAATTGTAAAATGATTTGGGTATGCAGGCAAAACTTTGGAGGATTATTTGAACTGAATTTTTGCAGTGAACTTACAAGTATACGCAGTGAGGGTGTTTTTGGATGTGAGAAAGTGGTTCGCTTTTAAAGGCAAAGGTCTAGCTTACCCCAAACTGGACTTAGCCTGGTTAAACATTGAATTTAGTTCAAAACACTTTTCTGGAGGAGCCTGAGTGCTTGATCAAGGACTTGCTGCCACCTTTTCAGCTTGCAGTCTGATAACATGTAACTGAATCAAAGCTTTTATTCATTTTTAAGACCTTCGGGTTTTTGCTAGAGACACTCTTGCTTTCTCCCTTAGCAGGATCTGTTGGACTCATTATATCCTCATGGAAATGCAATTGAGCTGTATGAAAGAAGACTAGAGAACAGAAACAATGCATGTAATACAGAATTTTTCGCTTAACTTCATCTTAATTTATTTCAGTTAACTCACTCAGAACTCATTGTTAGTTTAAAAGCCAGCATGCCTTACTCCAGTTAATAGAGACAGGCTTATTTTCCCACAGAACTATGAATAATAATGAAAGGAAAATTGTCCTGTGCTCTTATTATTGACAGAATCTCGCGTCCAGCTGTCATTTCATCGAGATCAACAATTTTTTGATTGTCTTTTGTGATTCATGCAGTCAAACTGCCTCAGTTAATCCGTTGCCTTCCTTCTCTGTCATTTTTCTTTTCTTTCAGCTGTTTTTCTTGACTCACCTCCCTATTCTTCCAGAAGCACAATGAGCTGGCATTGAGCAGGGTCTTCCTTTCCACACCCGGCTCTCTTCTCAGACTAATATGTGCAAAGTCCTTGTCTAGAAAATGGTTCATCCCCAACTTAATTAAATCTTCAATTATATTTCCAGCCTGACCTTAAGGTAATATAGTTTATTCCAGTACAAATGTTTTAAAGTAGTTTCTCAGTGAAAGTGATTGTCACAATGGCTGGATAGTGGCTATCCTTGCCCTTTCAGTCCCATTGTCCTCTGCTCCAGGAGGCTGACCTAAGAGGACCGCATATACCAGGCTCCTTTGCCCTTGGTTTTCAGTTGAAGGTGGACAACGGAAGCTATAGAATGGGTAAAAACATCCTAAGTTGGGAGGAGAGAGTGATCTCAGGTTGGTGGTGGTCATTTCTTTACCAAGGACCCAGAGTGCTGCATGTGGTACACTTTACATATGGTACTCTTGCTTCTTTTTTTTTTTTCTATTAAGAAATTTATTTGTCGGGGCTGGAGCGGTGGCTCAGTGGTTTCGGCGCTTGCCTGGCAGGCGCAAGGACCGCAGCACCACATACACAACTAAGTGTTGGAGCAATGAAGGCCATGTGAAAAACTAAATAAAGTTGTTTCTCTCTTTCTCTGTCTCTCTCACTGTCCCTTTCTCTTAAAAAAAGAAAAGAAAGAAAAGAAAATTTATTTGTTGAACAAACATGCTTCTAACAAAACAATATATAAATTCTGAAAATTTGATTTACCCCCCTAGAGCCCTGCCCCCAATACCCACCCTTATCCCTCTCCCCCATTCCCAATACATCTCTACAAATGCCTTAGGATGTATGTCACTACACTTTTTCAGGATTTAAAACATGAGCATTGACCATCTTTCGCAATGGCCAGGGTCTAGCTCCAGCCTCCACATATGAGTGAAGACATTCGACCCTTGGTTCTCTGTGTGCTGACATCACTCAGCATAAGTTCTTCCATAGCCAACCATTTACCTTCAAACACTGCAATATCATTGTTTCTAATAACTGTTTTCCTCCATTGCCTTCTCAGCTGTAAAGGTTCTGAGGTCTTTTCTGCTATTTCAATCTCCTGGGTGTCTACTCCTCTAACAGATTCCCTTAACCACACTTGCATACCTTCCAGTAGTCCATTTGCTACATTCCATTTACTTACCTGTGTGTAAGCACATTGTGAGTTTCTACCACAACCCTGACAACAGGGCAAGGAGACATTGTATATACTGTATTTTTATATACTATAAAAAAGGTGATCTAGATCTTGATTTGAGTGCTAATTCAATTTTTTTCTTGCTATGAAAGTTTATTTTAGCTGTTATAAAGTGAGGACAAAGATGCATCCTCAGGTAATTAGGAGAAAATTATCGTGGTAGTGGAGAATGCCTTTTTGATAAGCCTCTACACATATTAATTTAATTCAACCAGAATCCCAGTGCTGCACAATTCCCTGGATATTATTTATTCCAGAAAACCAGGGATCCAAGAACATGGATCATTTTTCTACTACAGTAAATGCACTAAAATACAAACCAAAACCAAAAACATTTCTTTAATTAAATAAAATGTTCCATAAAAAATTGTTTAATAAAATAATGAAATACCTAATGTTTGTGTATTCACATATAAGTGTGATTCTTTGCCTAAGTAGGTTTTTACAACTTGCAAGTGGGGAAAATGTGGAAATAGCATTAATATTTCCTTACTACCAAGATGTAGGATTCTATTTATATGACTTTGGGGAGTGCTTTTGAACCTACTTCTTGTTTTTTTTTTTTAAAGAGAGAGGGACAGTGAGAGAGAGAGAGGAAGAAAGAATCAATTTTTATTTAGTTTTTCACATGGCTTTCTTTGCTCTGAGTCTTCATTTTGTACATGGTGCTGGTGTTTGAACTTGTGTACTTGCACATGCAAGGTAAGCACTGTAACCATTGAGCTATTGCTCCAGTCCCTGCACCCACTTCTTAAAATGTTTAAATAGATCATGTGATGTTCGTGGTTTTTATTTTCTCTTATCATCATCATCATCAGTTTTTTTTTACTTTTTTATACCAGAGATTGAACCCAGGTGTGCTTAAACACTGAGCCACATACCAGCCATTTAGAAAATTAAATTTCATTTTGAAACAGGGTCTCACTAATTTGCTTAGGACCTTGCTAAATTGCTGAGGCTAGCTTCGAACTTGCAATCCTCCTACTTTGGCCTCCTGAGCCATTGGGATTATAGGTGTGTGCCATTGTGCCAGGCTTTATTATTATTATTATTATTATTATTATTATTGTTATTATTATTATTTGTGGTAGTGGGTTTGAACCCTATGGCAATCTACCATTAAGCACTAAGCTACATCCCCTGCCATTTTATTTTTTATTTTGATACAGGGTCTTACTTAGTTGGTTAGGCTACCCTCAAACTTGTGATCTCACTGCCTCAGCCTCAGGAGTATCTGGAATTATAGGAGTGTGCTACCATGTCAGGCTTACATTCATAGTTTAAAAAATATCTCTGTGATTAATGTAATTATTGTGTAGGGCTATAACTGATAGATGATTTCAAAATTCTACAAATTAATAGGTAAAACAGAACCTTTGTTCCATTAGCCAAAACACAGTGATTCTGTGGCTATTGGGAGACTTGAGAGTACGGTAGAAATGCTATCTCAAGCATTACTGATTACTAGAACCAATAGTCAGGGTAGTAGATAATGCTTACCTCTTGGAATTCCATGCCAAGAACAGCCTGGTTCTGACAATTCAGTTATCCATGCATATGCTTTCTTAACTCATGATTCCTATTTAAACCACCACTCTGTACAAGTGACATGTGAAGAAGTCATATCCTCCATCCGTCCTCTTATATTTTGAACTAGAAGTGAGATATATGCCTTCTCTCTTAGGCTACTGGCTAGAACCAGTCACGTGGTCCCACTGGAGAGCGAGTGGGCTTTGTGACAAAACTCACAGATATTTGGGGAACAACTGAACAGTAAACTTCACTGCCATACCTACCATCATTTTATGGCATCTAACTTAACCACATTCAGTATCATGAGACAGGCATGCATGCCCTATGTGGATAACCACAATTTTTATGTTGAAACGGAAATACATTCTGCAATTTTAGTGAATTTGAAGGTAGGTATGAGAAAATGTTCTTGGGGTAAATTATGCTCTTTCTAGGATGCAGGATTTTCTAGCCATTACTAACTGGACTCTCAACTTCATAGAGTGGTTATTACAATATGTTACCTCTTTAAACACGAATATTTCTATAAGCAAGGCTTCTACTAATTTTCCCTGTAATTTACTTTTCTCACAGAATTTGAATTGCAATGTACTGGTAATTAGAAAAATGTACAAACAAATGTTAAGCTTACAGGTGAGCAATTACAGAAGAAAGAAGATGCAAAAATAGAGTGAAAAGGGAAAAAAGAAATTTATTAATTTCCTTATGTGTATTCATCTCCTTTGTTCATCTTCATTTCTGCAGCCCTCCCAAAAGCAGTACAAGATTGGTGATATTTTATTTATTTTACAGAGAAATAAAGGGAACAAAGGGTATTTTGATTATTCAGAGCTCAGTAGATGACAGATAAGCAAGGTTTCTTGATGAGGCATTTGTTTATTTATAGAATAATTCATAGAATATTGGGAATCACTAACAGTAAAGACCTCTCTTAAAAATCAAGATAAAGAACATGCAAATGATGTCAGAGAGAAAATGATGTTTCAATCAAGATTTTTATAACAGAGATTATACACTCCCCCAAAGTTATTCACCCTGAAATTGAACAAGTTGAAGATCAGTTGATTTCTCACAGCACTTTATGATGTTTTCCTTTGGTTTTGGTCTCAGTGTAAGTGAACCATGGTTGCTCTCTTTTCTTGCCTGGAATATATTTTTTCATCTTTGTTTTATTTCATTTATTCTCATGTATCATATTACTCAGTTATCCGTGTTTTTTTTTTTTTCTTGTCCATGATGAACAATCTCAGTCCTCAGAAATTTCCTTCTCTTCTCTCTGTGGCTCTTTATTTATAACTTCTCCAACTCTCCCAAGTTTTCTGTTTCATGGTAGAATCCAGATTTTGCACAACACAGAAAGATATAATATAAATGCATTAAATGATCACACTTATGAGCACCCTTTCTGTATGTAACAAGACACATATGTAAGGCTTGCGGCATCCATTTAGGAAGTTAATTCTATACAACTGGATTGCAGTCGAGTCTCCATAACTAGATTAAATTTATTGCTGTTTAATTGTGTGCTTGTTTTTATTTTTGTTTTTCAGAATCTTTTGGACCTGTCAGGTGATGACCTTGAAAAAGTGAGTGAGAGTAAAATGTTTTTTGGTTATGGGTAAAAAGAAATCTCATGGGAAAATAAAATCCTCACTTGAGTGTCAGCTGAATTTTGGATAGTGATGAAACTCTGATCATTTGGATAAGCTCTGGATGAACAGATAACATTTTGGAGGAACATCTGAACTGACTGTGAACTCCCCAGAATGCATGGTTCATCTGTCATTGGGTATCCATGAGGCTAATACATCTATCTATCTTAATTTCATAGAATATCTTGTTGCATCCGATTCAAGCATTTGTAGTTTTCATTGTGGACTTCAAAGTCCCTCAAGTCATATAGTATGGTAAGGGCGAACTACATTCTGGAAAACTGTTCAGTGGATTGTATCCTATTTCAAAGCTGTGTTTTCAACTGTTGTATTGCCCATCTCAGAGTATGCTATTTCTCTGATCCTTAGCTGAGGGTAGCGGTCTTGCTGTGGGAAGTATCTAATCCACTAATTGACTTTGAATCTAGCACAACTAAGGATGAATGGTAATTTCACATAGCCTGACTCTCAAAGCATTTAGAGAATTATCCTCAAATGTTTGAGATGTATAGATTGGTGTAATTCAGAACCCATATGGGGCTTCAAAGCTTTTTAACTGGGCATAAATTATACCAATCTGGCATCTCAAAATGTCAGAGATGCTCAGGTGAACATCCAAGAAAATATGGACAGGACACAAGGCCCTGGGCTTATATACCTTGCTCCATTCATGTGACTTTGAATAAAGTCACATAAATGCTTCATCGTTTCCATTATTTGTAAATGTGTTACAAGGACACCAGTCTTGATATATTACAATATAGTGTGAGGCACAGACGATGTCATTTAATTTCTTGCAAGAAATTCCTTGAGCAGTCTGTTGGAGCCTATGAAATATTTATCAGAAAATAATTTTTAATGCTATACACATATGCATACATATATGAATTTAAAAACAAATTTTTGAAAGATATCTAAATGTTAAAATATATATTTGTGATAAATATGTATAATATTAAAAACTTCAATAAAAAGTGTAATGCAATAGGAAAATACTTTTGTTTTCTGTTGGTGTTCAGCAATTTCTGTCAATACTATTATGTTTTACTATTTACATTCATAATGAGAAGAAATGCTGTATTTTAATTATAGTTTAGTAAAAAAAATGTTATTTCATCCTTATCTCCAGACCACTTTTCCTGGACTCTCAGCTAAAAAAATATTAATCATTTGACTGTTGGGAAGTATGTCTCTTTTATTTTTTGAATGATGGAATAAAGACCCACAGTAAGTTTGCACTGTCTGAAGACAGATAGAGACTGAAGCCCTCCTTCAGCACATTTCTCTGACATCTCATCACCACCTTCACTTGAGTAACTTTCTTAACTTCCTGCCTTTCCAGGGGCTCTTTCTTTATTTGCTTTTCTTACTCTTCTTTCTGCCTTTGGACATGTGTAGACTTCCCTGTTAGTCTATTTTATTTGCTTTTTGCCATGTAAAAGTTCCAATGACAAAGTCTTCCCAATACAATAGATGTAGTGTTGGTACGTTAACCCTGTGATGTAAGGCAATGATTCTCAAATTTTTACACATAATAAATTTACCTGGAGTGCATATTAAAATACAGGATATTCACTCTTCATGCCTTTTCTCTTCTATTTCCTGATGCTGTTATAACAAATTACCATGAATTTTGTGGTTGAAAACAACTGAAAAAAACTATCTTTCCATCACCAAGGTAGAGAGTCCGAAGCTTATCTGCAAGGCTACATTCCTTTTGGATGACCCAGGGTCCAGTCCAGTTCTTTGCATTTTCCTCCTTCCAGAAACTTCTTGAACCCCTTGCATCACTCCAAAATCTACTTCTATCACCACAGCTTTTCTCACTGTGATCATCTGCCTACCTCTTATTAGGACCATTGTAATTACATTGAGTCAGTCTACATAATCTAGGACCATCTTTCCATCTCAAAACCCTTAACTCAATCACACTTTCAAAATCCCTGTGGAAAGCAACAGTTTCACAAGTTCCAGGGACTTGTGAGTATCTTTGGGGAGCACTTAGCATTTCTATCATGGATAGGACCTGCAAGCTCCCAGGTGATCCTGCTGCTGCTGTAGGTGCTGCATATTGAGAATAACCAATTGAGGGGAATGAGTGCTAAAATAGGTACAGAATTATGTGTTAAAATCAGATCCACTGGCAAGCAATGGAGTGACCTTGAAGATACATGCAATATCTCAGATATTTAGTTTCTACATCCATAAAGAGAGCAGTAAAATAATTGTCTTATCTGCCCACTGGTTTATTAGAGGAAAGAATGTCTGGTTTATTTTGGTACCTTAAAAAAAAAAACTACTAGCACTAATAGTAAGGAAGAGGGGCATCCTTTGATGGGGAATGAAAATGACAATTGGCACAGAACAGCATTGATCAGGCCTGGGAATGGAAGGGGAAACACTTGCTTCCTTTCCCATTATCAGCAATTTCAAGAAAAGAAAAGAGGATACCCTCAAGGCCTAAAGCTTAATTATTGACTTCAGTCATAATAAAAATTAACCTTGGGGTCGGCCCATCTCTGCGGTTTCTGAGGGGCTGAGAAAGGGGTCTGTGAGGTGGGCACCTCCAGCCAGGCTGCCGGCAGCCCCGCTTTTGTGTGATCCTCAGAGGGAAGCTCCTTGCCCGCAGGTAGTAGGACATCAATGCAAACCTGAAGAAAAAGCTGTTTCTTCTCCTAAGCCATGGCAAATCAGTTATACAGAAAAACCACTTTGGGAAACAGTCTTCAGGAAAGCCTAGATGAGCTTATACATTCTCAACAGATCACCTCCCAACTTGCCCTTCAAGTTCTACTTCATTTTCATAAGGCTATAAATTCAGCATTAGCTCAAAAGGTCAGGAACAGAGTCAATTTCAGGGGCTCTCTAAATACGTACAGATTCTGCGATAATGTGTGGACTTTTGTATTGAATGATGTTGAATTCAGAGAGGTGACAGAACTTATTAAAGTGGATAAAGTGACAATTGTAGCCTGTGATGGTAAAAATACTGGCTTCAATACTACAGAATGAATAGAAAAAAAATGACTTTTGTTGTTATTCATCACTTTATGAAAAGAAGCAAAGAAGAGACTTTTTAAAATTTGTTCTAGCATTGCATAAAGAATTCCAGCAAAAGAAGCTTATAACTGTATTCTCATACATTACCTTTATTATATAGCATGAAGAAACATAACTTTTTTTAAATGACCAATCAAAAGTTGCTGCCTTTTTAACATTCATTAAAAAACTCATTTTAAAAATCAATGTGAGTAATAACTGGTGGAGCTATTTCAAATAGACAATATGAAGAAGTTCACATTTTCAAAGAGTGCCATATTCCTTGCAAAGAGCTTAGAAAATTCAGTCATTTCAATAAATCTGTGTTTTGTCAGTTGAAACTTTATCTGATGCATCAGCAATAGTAACACTAAAATCTAAATAGAATTTTACTAAGAAAATCACCCCCCTTTTTGGGGGGGGAAACAGGGTCTTGCTAAGTTCTTAGGGCCTCATCAAGTTGCTAGGGCTGGCCTCAAACCTGAAGTTCTCCTTTCTCATGTACCTGAGTCACAGGAATTGTAGATATGCACAGTGACACCTAACTGAAAATTCCCTTTTTTAAAAGTATTAAACCAAAATAATCATTGGTGTGAGAAACATAAATACAACTCAATTAGGAAAAGTTAGACAATCTCTAGGCAGCTTCTGTAGCAAAATCAAGAAACCTATTTCAAACATAATTTTTTTTCGTAAACTGTTGAATTGGCCGTATTGATCAAGTTTCCTACATTTTCCTAAAGAGAGAGAGAGAATTTTATTTATTTTTTCATGTGACTTTCATTGCTCTAATAACACTTTGTTGTATATGTGGTGCTGGGGTTTGAACCCAAATCTTCACATATGCCAGGCAAGTGCTGTAACTGCGGAGTCACCGTTCCAGTCCCAAGTTTCATACATTTTTTAAATTAGCTAAGTAATACCAACGGTTAGACTTCCAATAAAAAAACCTATTAAAATGTGAAAAAAATTAACCTTGGACATAACAGTTAAGTTACAAAGAAACTGCATAGCCATCTTCCATTCAGGTATAAAGAAAAAATTAATAAGAAACAGTGGGCTGAGATACTGGATATCATCTGGTCTTTAGTGATATGTCAGGGCAGCAAAGGGAAAAAACCTGTGTATCTAACCAAGAGCTTGATCATTAGACATGAAGACAATCAAATCTTATCTGAGAGTCTATGATTATCCACATACCTAGATTCAACTGCTTTCTCCTCCTTTCTCTTGCCATGTTTTCCTTTTTTTTAAGAAAAATAACAAAGGCATAGTAACAAAACCTAGGGCATTCATAGAAATGTATGGGAATGAGGGGGGAGGGGGGAGGGGAGGAGGGGAGGCGTGAGGGTGGGAGAACAGGGTGGGATCTAGGGGGTAAATCTAATTTTAAAAATATATACATATTATATTTTTTGTTTGATGCATTTTTGATTGTACAATAACTAAATTTCTTAATAAAAACATTGAAAAAAAGAAATAAAAAACACCAAAACTTATTTTTAGAAAGTATGCTGCAAAGAATTAATTATGGCATGTCATTGTGAAACAAAAGAATACTCATTAGTAGCAGACCACTGTATTTATTTTATCCCCCAGGAAAATCTGTCAATGACATTTAAATAAATTTGTTTACACTTTGAAGAGAATGGGAGGCTATAAACTATATTCTTCTATGTGCGAAATAATTTTAAATTGAAACAGATCCAGTCCTGTGCTAAGTTTGGTGAAATCGTGGCTAACACTTCTTCTTTAAAATTATATAAGTTCTATGAAGTCAAATAATTTTGACCCATCACAGGTCCTGATTTGCTATATTTACCAGTGTTGTAAAGAGTGTAGAAAGACAAGTTTTGTAGTGCTAGGCTATGAGAGAAAGTGAAGCTATAAAGTAGATGTGGTGCTAGAACTAGGAATCTGTAGATTCTGTTTTGACCATATTTCAGCATGTCACATTACTATAACCGTGATTGATTGCTTTTGATTTCTATTATTTTCTTACTATAGAAAATTATTTTCTAATAATGCTTACTTAATAAGAACATTTGATGGTGGATTTTATTTAAAAAGTAAAAGACTGACATTACATTACATTACTTTGAATTCTAGTTTTCCTTCTAAAAAATAAAATGTTGAAGAACACAATATCTAAGTGGATGTGCATTTTTTAAATCCCTGGGGGATCCTGTCTGCTTATTCACTCCTACATCTCAAGCACTTAGACTTTCCTGGCATACAGGTGGTGCACATTAATTATTTGTTTAATTGAACTGAACTGAAGCAATCTGTTCTTTCCAACCCATATTCCTTAATCCCTGGTGATTTTAAAACAGTGGAGCCCTTTGACTGATGGTTCATGTTTAAGAAGTCCCTGAGGCCACAGAAAGGAAACTAACTCCAAAGATGAAGCAATGCTTCTCTTTGACATGGAGCTGTGTAGCCAAAGGATTAGAGAAATTTGTGAATTGATGTCCCATGATATTATCTGAGATTTACTGACGTCTCCAAAACAAAACAAAACAAAAACAAAAACAAACAAACAAACAAAAAAAACAAAAAACAAAAAACCTCGGGGATTCTAGAACATAACCTGAAGTAAACTGGGGCCAAAATCTCCAGCAGGGATCCATTCTGTCTCTGGAAGAATGAGAATGTCTCCGAGGTTTACAGTAATCACATTCAAGGTGGAGCCATTGGTCTTTTGCCTATGAGTCTCAGGGGAGCTTTCTTGTGTTTTTCTTTATGTAGTTTGATGGAGTGATAGGGAAAATGACGATGGCACCCTAGAGCATTTGGCTCCCCTAAGGAGGCAAATCTCAGGAAATTCCCAGTCAACCAACTGGTTTGTTTAGAGTTAATTGCCCCTAACTTCCATTTTAGGTGGAGATAGAGCAAGTTACCTTTGAAATGCTTCTTCAGGTTTTGGTTGTATTATGGTTTAGACATGAGGTGTCCCCCAAAAGCTCATCTGTGAGACAATGCAAGAATTTTCAGAGGGGAAATGATTAGATTGGTAGAGGTATGACCTAATTGGCGGATTAATCAATGAGATTAGGTCTAGGAAGATAGAGTGTGGCTGGAGGAGGTAGGTCCCTAGGGGCAGGCCTCTGGGTTTTATATTCTCTCCTCCTTGAGTGAAGCCCTCTCTCTCTCTCTCTCTCTCTCTCTCTCTTTCTGCTTCCTGTTGCCATATTTCTGAGCTGCTTTTCTCCATCACACCCTTTTGTGTTAATGTTCTGCCTCATCTCTGTCCCAGAGCTATGTAATTGAACATCTATTGATTGAGACCTCTGAAACTATGAGCCCCATATAAATTTTCCCTCCCTTGAAATTATTCATGTCAGGTCTTTTGGTCACAGTGTCATTCTGTACCTCCCAATCATTTCCCAAACCCTCATCCCATAACAATGATTAAAACATGACATAATTTATGTGCTAGGACTACTAATCATATTAAAGTGATATTCTCTGTGTTAGTTCTTCAGGAAATACAGCATAAAAATCTTATGTCTATAATCTGATGGCAAAATTAATAATCTAAACATTATTTCTGTGCAATTTAGAATCAGAAATGCCAGTAGTTACTACATTTGCTGAAGATAACTAATTTTATAATTTAAGAGATCTGTTAGATTTTACTGTTACTGCTATAGTTTAATCATATCTGTTGGTCATTTATAAATATTATCAATGGCATAACAGCAACATCAAATGTAATTTCAATATTTTGATTTTTTTCTCTTTTAACTAAGGAGTTTGATGTCATAAATTAACATATATAATGCATATATAATATCTGTTAATTTGCTTGTATATTGTATATACATAGAATATGTGTCTGTATATATGCTATGTATATACCTAATATATATATATATATATATATATAATTTTATAATATTGGTCTATTCTCTTGTAAGCACAATCTGTGGCCTGAATTCTGGCATTTATGGTGAGCTTTGTAGTGAATATATGGACAAACCCTTGTCTATGGTGCTGTGGTCAGTGTGCCTCTTTTGGCAAATTCATATCTCAAATGTGTGAGTTGTTCCCCTTGTACTGTACTCCTATTTCCAAAAATGTTATTTCCATAAGAATTGGCAAGTTTCATAAATCATCTGATGCCAAGTATTGAATCAGATAGATTTTTTTTGAAAGTTCAATTTTTTCTCTACAAATCATAGTTATGATAAGATAAAACCAAAGGAAGGCTAACATTTAAGTCATCCAGAAGACAAGAAAAAAAGGAAAATATACTATCTTTAAATTTTGATTTTGGTTTGAATGAAAGATATCCACCAAAAGCTTGTGTGAGACAATCCAGGAAGACTGAAGTGAAATTACTGGGTTGTGAGAGGCTTAACTCAAGCAGTTATTTAATCCCCTTGTAGGGATTAACTGGCATGGTGTGGTGGAGGAAGATGATCATTGGAGGCATGCATTTGGGGTATATATTTCGCATCTGGTGAAAAGAAGTCTACTTATGTAGTCTCCAAAAATAAGGAAAAATAGAACATGCCCTTTGGGCTTGGTTCCTATCTCCTGTCTTGAGCAGTCTTTGGAGAAGCTTTCCAAATTGCATTGTTCTTCAAGTTTGCTTTGGAGCACTTTTGAACCTGTCCTCATACCCATGAAACAGTCCCAATTTGCACATTTTAGAAATCAGTTATTAAGTTTACAATCCTTTTCAATTTAGACCAGCTGTTTTTTTTATTTTTCCTTAATTAAACACAATTAAAATAACTGCTTTAACAAAATTTGATGTAACCAGTCATTAAACCAAAAATTAAAATATTTTCTTATTTTATCTTTTCTCCAAATGATTGAACTGCTATTTTGAAAAGATCGTGAAGCCAGGATTGGAGAAATCTTCTCATGTCCTCATGGGTAGATTCAGTACTATAATAAACTTTGTTGAAGGGAGCATGATACAAAAGGATGGTGTGTTACATTATAATCTCATTTAGATATTTTAAAAATAGTTTTGCTGCAATGATATGTCCTTAAGGTATCTCATCCATTTACTGTTATTATGTAATATCTCATGTCGTTGTTCATAGCTTCAGGTTAGTATTTCACACATCTATTCCCACAGTAGCTGTCTGTTATCTGATTGGACAAGGTGTAATAACCTGCCACTGGAACGTGAAGAGAGTATTTGTGTGACAGCTGACATTAAGCCCAAGGTGTTTTATATTCTTTGGGAGGATATAGTCCAGACACCATAAAATTATAAGCAGAGGCTGGAAATCTGCTTGGATAGATATATTCCTGGTATTTCCATGGGAAGAACAAGAATGTCAGTGGAAAGCCTTCAGGCACCAATAAGCTTAATAAGTCACAGATTCTACATTAACGTTTGAAAAGTTGAATGTGGGTAACAGTATGTTTCATAGTTTATCATCCTTAAGGAAAAGGGGGTCAGTAAAACACCATGTCTGTGAACACCCCCTTGTCTGTTTCCTGTCTAAGTTGAAGGAACAAAGAGAGCTGTCCTGGGCCGGAATGTCCAGATAAATACTCTCTTAAAGGATACTGGCTTTCCCATATGCACACTGGGAATGAGGGCAAGTAGGTATAATCAGTGAAAAGCTAATTTATTGCTTGTCTACCAGGACAGTTGCTCCTTGGGATGCTGGCCATAAGCAAACGAAGCAAACTAGTGCTGATGAGGTCACTGCTCTTGCAGCCTAACACACATGTGTCAGTGGTGACTGTGAAGAATGGAGGGCACTGTGGGAAGAACACGTGTCACTCATGCAGCTGGCCTCTGCTGGATGAAATGTCATGAAAAGAGAGGAGACACTTCTTGAAGAAGCACCTTGAGGGACAGAGGTGCAATCTGTCAGCCTGTCACTGCTGAAGTCTTCTTGAAGCAGGCATTGATCTCTTGTAAATGCTCCCCAATCCATTTTAGGTTTCATGTGCGTCTCTGGCACTTCCTTTGGCCTTTTTGCAATTGCCCTGGTCCAACTGGACTGTGGACATGACATACAGTTAAAGGGTCTAATATCCAGAATATATGAGAAACTCAAAAAGTTTACTACCAAATACACAAATAACCCAACCGGCAAAAGAGCTAAACAGAAACTTCTCAAAAGAAGAATGCAAAAGGTCAATAAATGTATTAAAAGTGTTCAACAGTTTTAGCAATGAGGGACATGAAAATCAAAACTTCATTAGGATTTCACTTCAATCCAGTCAGAATGGCAAAGATCAAGAATACAAGCAACAATAAACGCAGAAGAGGATGGGGGTGTGGGAAAAAAGGAACCCATATACAATGTTTTTGACACTACAAACTAGTACAATCACTCTGAAAAGCAGTATGGAGACTCCTCAATTAGGAGTGGAACCATCACATGACCTAGATTTCCCACTCCTGGGTATTTGCCCAGAAAATATAAATTCAAATGCCACAATGACACAGCCATATCATTGTTGATAGCAGCACAATTCACAATAGCAAAATTATGGAATCAACCCACATGCCCATCATTGGATGAATGGACCAAGAAACTGTGATATATACACACACATATATCGCTGTGATAAGCACAAACACACACACACACACACACACACACACACACACACACACACAGAGAATTCTACTCAGCCATTTAAAAAATGAAATCATGGCCTTTGCTGGTAAATGGATGGAGATGGAGAAAAATCATGCGGAGTGAAATTAGCCAAACTCAAAAACTCAAAGGCTGAATGTTTTCTCTCAAATGTGGAAGAAAGAGTGAGAGGAATAGTAAGTTTAGTCAACAGACTCATTAAACACGAAGTACCAATGGAACTGGGATCCCTTGCAGTCTGGGGTTCAGGGCGGTTGCAGGGGGGCATATATGTGTGCATGGCATTAAAGTGTAACAACAAACCCCTTCAATATGTAAAAGAATAATAAAAAATAAAATCTTGTTCAACAACAAGAAGTGTATGTCCTATCCTGAGTATGGCAGATAATGTCACTCTACTATCTTTCTACAACTCTCCTCATGACCTTTCCTTCTGGAATTGGAAGTGACATCTGCTAGTCGGGCTTTTTAGACTCAATGACTTGTTTCACTGTGTCTGACAGTCCCAGGTGGCCTGTTCCACATGTGGAGTCTGGTCTTTTATGCTTCAAAATAATCGCAATCACATACTCGCACTTCTTTTACTAGTCAAAAACTCTTTCAAGTGCGTGATTGGCACTAACGTCTCTATTTTTCATAGCATCTCCATCATTTGCATTCCTATTTGAGGAATATAAAATAAAGAGTCGCACGTTGATTTGTTAGTAAGTGTAGTACTTCCTTCCCCCCCACCCCACAATCACTAACATGCATTTTTATAGATTTAAATTATAAGTAGTTACATTTTTTTAAAGTGAGAATTTGGAATACTGAGCTATGACAAATGATTTTCATGAACCTGAGAAACAGCCACAATTATATCCAGGGCAAAGAAAAGTGAATAACACACACAAATTCTCATTTTAGGTATGGGTTGGAGGAGAGATCTGAAGTGAAAGACCCTGAGAAAGAGAATCTCAGCATGCTACATTTGTGGGGGGAAAAAAGGCATCAAATCTGCAACCATTGTATGGTAAAACAGGATGCTTTCCTTATCCTGTGCATTAATATGATTTACTCTTTATTCTTTTCAATATTTGTTTATAAACACTTAAAATGGGGAAACCATGGAATGGCATCATCCTTGGCTTGCTCTGTCGTTATGCATTTGTTCTTGATTGTATGTCAATGATTCCCTCCTAAATGTAAGATAATCTTAAACGAATAAAAAGTGAAAAAAAATGCTCATCTCTGGCATCATCCAGACATCTTCTACCAGAATTTGTCTTTGAACAAGATCCTCAGGTGATTCACATGGTCATAAAAGATAAGAAACAACAGTATAGAGAAACTCGATTTAGAGAACCATTCTTTTAATCTCTCAGGAGCAGGAAAATACCAGCCAAATGATTTCACTTGTAAATAGCAACAATATGAATGGGCATAGACTTGTATTCTAGCAGGGATTCTGCTTTTCAATCTCAAAGGTGAATGCTGATCACTGAGGGCTCTTGCACACATTTTAGACTCTGATTCTCCGTGTCCATGTTGGAACCTGAGATTTTTGTTTTCACAAGGTCTAGGTGACTCCCATGCTGCTGACCCACTGACCACACTTCGGGTAGAAAGGCTGTAGGGCAGAGGATATCAAAGTGAAGTCCTCAGGAGGAATGTGGTGATTGGTTGCACTGTAGGTTTAAGATCCTCTGTTCTCGATGACACATGTGTTTATATCATCAGTACCCTGTTCTAAATAGTCACCTTTCATTAAAGATTAACGTCAGCTCTATACACCTTTTAGGAAGTTTTTTTTTAGGATAAGAGATAAGTCAGTTTTTCTACCAAAGAGCCTCTTGTGGAAGTAACTTTAGTTCCCTTACGGAGAACAGTCGCCATTCTCACTTCATGGCGTGTGTGTGCATGGGTGTATGTGTGTAAAACTGGGACTGTCATATTGGAGCGTGATGTACTCCATTGCTCCATTGTGAAGATGGGACCCTTGCTTCTGAAGGATATATTGTTCTGAAGCACAAACATAAGATTCACCAAGATACACAAAGAAAAGAATGGAGTGTCTCT
>PVKS010026283.1:0-28848 GCA_004027875.1 Aplodontia rufa | reverse complement strand
GGTCATATATTTTGGACTAGAGAGATACAGGGGCACTACACCTAAAGTCTGCTCTCATGATGCCATTGTTAGAGTTCCAAAACTTACCAGGATAAGTCAGTAAGTTTCCATTAGGTCTACCTCTGACTTAGTTCCTGATTTTTTTTTCTTGGCATAAGAAAATGGAGCTCCTAAGTTCAGCTCCCTGGCCTAAACAGGCATTTCAAGTCCCAACTATTAGGCTGTAATCTCCATGAGTCTTATTTAACAGAGTATTACCTGGCACACTGGCTGGATCATAGTAAATGGTTAATACATACAATACCCAAACATTTTTAATGAGAGAAGAAACAATAGAGTCAGAATATTGTTGTAGGTGCAATAGCCAGAACATTTATGGTAGGAACAAATTATATGCTACATATTGCAGAACTACAGAAATACCTGAGAGAAATAATAAATGTTGGAGATGATGTGGAAGAAAAGGAACATTTTTACATTTTTGGTGGAATTGTGAATTAGTACAATCACTATGGAAATCAGTATAGAGGTTCCTGAAAAGACTAGGCATAGAACCACCATATGAGCATGCCATCTCACTCTTGGTATTCATATTGAAGAATTAAGGTCATCATATTACAGTGATACATGCACACCCATGATTAGATCAGCTCAAGTCACAATAGCCAAACTATGGAACCAGTCTAGGTGTCCATCAGTGAATGACTGGCTAAAGAAAACATAGTATATATATGCAATGGAATTTTATTCAACCCTAAAGAAAAATGAAATTATGTCATTTGCAGGAAAATGGATGGAACTAGAGACCATTATGTTAAGCAAAATAAGTCAAACTCTGAAGGTTAAGTGTGATGTGTTTTCTGTCACTATGTGGAAACTAGAGGGGAAAAGGAAAATCAAAAGAATATCAGTAGAAGAAAGGCACCAAGTGGTGGGAGTGTCAGAGGGAGGGGGAAAATACTTGGGGGGAGTGACATTGACCAAATTATATTATCATAAAAAAAGAAGAAATACTTGAGAGAAAATGCTTAGGAAAATTGGATGTTCAGAGAGTTTCTTTCCCTCCCCTCCGCCTTCATAATCTATACCAGTGACCCAAATCTTCTTGACAGTATACCCTTTAACCACAACAGTATTGCAATACTGCCTTAAGCCCATATAAACTCATTGTATTTTTTAAAGTTTTGTAGCTCAAAATTATTTTATTTATATTACAAGTGTAAAAATAGATTAAAAGGTATGAGTTAAGCATGAAATGAAGAATTCTGTATTTGCAAAAGGCAGTGGCTTTATGAATATCTCAAAGGAAAATATAATTTGAGTGAGTGTCATCATTAGTGATGTCAGCTATAAATCTATAGTCCTCTTGATGATTTTCAGGTTTATTGGCTGACTTCTTGTCAAATTGGCAAAGACTTACCTTGTCCTTATCTGAAAAGATTTCATACTGAAGGATAGAGGCCCCATTTTTATGTGTGTATGTATGTGTATGTATGTTATAGCATTATTTTCCATTTCTTTGTTTCTACATAGGAAAAATATTAAGTCATTTATCCATTTTTGTAACAAATTGCTTAAATAAAAAGCATACATCCACTGATGTGGGCAAGCATAAACTATCAATTCATTATATCAAGTCAAGTGCAAATGAAAGCTTTTCTTACTCCCTTCATTAGAAACCATTCAATTATCACTTGTGTTCAGTAACAGGTGGCTTTTGACATATATACCAAGTGAGGAATCCAATGTCAGTTAATATGTTAAACATCAGCAATATTTCATTTCAGTTTTTCTCCTTGTGAAAAAAAATTGTTAATAGAATTTCACACATCTATTTCCTACACTATAATAGAGATCACATATTTTTTTACAGCATCACTTAGTACTTGAATATTTAAAGATTTCATTATATGCTTTTGTTCAAGTATTTTTATATGTGCCTCAGAATGTTGGTAATGTAATTGTGGTCCTGTATTATGTTTGTTCAGTAACCCACATATCATACAAGAGTATCTTATAAATCCTATTGATTTAGGGCCATGGCTCATTGGAAAGTCCTATTGCCCTATTATTTTTGATGTATTATAATAATTAAAAATAATTAATAGGGATCATTTCAATGTAGCTTATTAAAATAAGCAGTGCAATAGATAATGTACCAACTGAAATATATTATAAACTGCAAGTTACAAATAGCTATAAAAATTTCTAACTTCCTTTCTTGTGAAAGAATTTGTTTTTGTTTTTTTCAAAGCAATTAATAAATGATTTTATCCTTAATTTCCCTGGCTGATTAGGTAGGCCAGTATCCATTGGACTGGTCAAAATCTACATAATTGGAATCTGAATAATTAAATTACTTATTCATGGACACTGCCATAATATTCCCTTTGCTACTGAAGGGTCCTTAAAATGAAGTTGGGCTCTGTTGAGGGTGGAAGCAGTTTACAAACAACTTCATTTGTTCCTCACCCTCCTGGAGTCTCCACCTTTCTCTACACTGTTTGGAGGGAACTTGGAGACCCTAAGGGTCTGCCCCATCCAGATTCCTGTTCCCTCTACCTGTTGGATTTAGTCAGGGGGGAAGTGAGAGCAGATGATCAGCAGGTGAGAAAAGAGGAAGACCAGCTATTTATTCTCTCTGTCCCCTAGCTGGTTTTTTTTTTTTTTTTTTTTTTCTCACAATGCCTTAGTCCCTCCGGTAGGGAGGGCAGGCTCCCCACCCTGGCTCTAACTTCTGTGGAGCCTCGTTGCACTGTTCCTTCTCTTGCCTGGTGGCCCAGAGGTGGCAACAGCTTCTTTCTTTTCCAGTCCCTCGCTGCTGTAGTCTCGCTCTATATTTTCCTTCACCTCACCACACCAAGGATCCCTTCTTCAAAACCCCATTTTGTAATCGGAGGCTGACACATTCACATACTAAGCAAGGTTGCTGAATACAGAGCTTCAACAAACTTGCTCTGGGGTGTGTGGCACAGCTGCAGGAGGCTAAAAATAACTCTGTCCATGACATCCTTTTCTTCCCCCTTTGCAGTTTTAAGCTCCATTTTGGGGGGCTCAGAAGGACTTCATTTTTAGGTGCCTGCTTTCTCTTGCAACTTAATCTACTAACCAGAAGTTAATTGGTAGTTACCCTTGTTAGAGTCCACACAACATTTTAGAATCCATAATAATTTTAGTCTCACCAGCATTTATCTTTTCAATCTTCTTTACTTTTTTATAGAAAGATTGAGTTAATGGAATTTTAGCCAGCACTGAATTCATGCAGAAGTATTTGAAGATCCCAAGGAACACTTGAAATCAAAATAGGTCTACTTGCAAGTCAAGCCTTGAGAGTAAACCGGATCATTTCTTTGAGGTGAAGAGTGAGAAGGGGTATGAAGTGACAGTAGTGGTTTTCTCCTCTTGGGATGGACCTGTGATCTCTCAAAGTAGACAGAGCCCAGGGTTGACCTACATGCAAATGCCAAAAAACTATTTCCAGGAGCTATTTGGTTTCACCAGCTTCTTCAAGGAGATAAAACCCACTTTCATCTAATCCTCTGGTGGGTGCTTCTCTCTAGAAAGACATTCTGTTAGGAACTCACCTCTTCCTTTGTGAGCACAGTTTAGTTTCTTTCCATGAGAGGCCTCCCTATACATTTTGTATTTTCTCACACTCCTTGAAAGAAGCCATGGTACTTCAGTACCCCTTTATGGTATCCTCAGGCATATCCCTAGGCATCCCATTTCTTTCTGCCTCTGATAATGATGTTTCTGACAAAGTGCTATCTTCAGAATGAAGTTTTCTCAGTTGGATTAGAATAAAGCTACCTTAAAGAATGGATGCACATTTTAGCATCCTTAATACTAATATTTTTGGTACGTATAATGTACAGTCCCTTGTCATGCTGCATCTCCTCTCCTTTTTTTTTTTTTTAAAGAGAGAGTGACAGTGACAGAGAGAAAGAGACAATAGTTTTATTTAGTTATTCATGTGGCTTTCGTTGCTCTGAGACTTCACTGTGTACGTGGTGCTGGGGTTTGAACCCGCATACTCGTGCATGCTGGGCAAACGCCGAGCCACTGTTCTAGCCCCCTTTCTTTGTTTTTAACCTGTGCACACCCTTTAGTACCAGCTTCTATGCAAGGTGGGACATGGAAGAGGGCAAAAGGGAATGTTTTTAATATCTCACCTAAACACCACTGCTGCAAACTCACAGGATTCTTTTAGTTTAATAATAAAGGGGAGACACTTAGTCACCACCGTCTCTACAAACACTATTGATCTTTCATGTATATAAATAATAATTTGTATCTATTCATCTTTCTCTCTTCAGAAGACATTGAGAATAGTCAGCCCTGATTTTTTGGCTCATAATTCCTATATTCATATTCTGCAGTTGTTTTTTTTTTCTGTTTTCTCTTGCCCATCTATATTTTGAATGTAGGATAGCTGAAAAGTGAATTCTGTGGTGTATATAAAAACATGACTCAGATAGTGTGGAAGTATGCCATATGGTCTTTGTGTTGAACACTCTGTTATTACATCTCAGAATGACAATATAATTGCAGAGATGTCGTTGTTCCTTCAGTGAATTATTTGAACCCCGGATATTCCTCTGCTTTAGTGATGCATAATCAGCCATTATTCATCTTGTATTTATGCTTTTGTTTGAAAAATTAATGACAAACTGGCCATGAGAGTAAGAGTTTGGCACTTTGCTTTGCAAATTCATCCCAACATTGGTAGGATTTCATGAGTATAAAAAATAAACCTTCTCTCCACCTGAGAAATTAAGTCAGATTCTGATCATTTAATATCAAAGTACTTTAGAATTGGAGTGTATATTTTAATACAAAATATTGCAACATGTGATGGAAGAGGGTTGTGATTACATGTAAAGGCACATGAATATTACTACTCATGTTTGTTTTCCAAACAAATTAATACCTAAATCATCCCAAACGTTTATGTGCCATCTTACATTGAAAGTCTTCCAGACAAAAAGATTTCATACATTCTCATTACTAAAATTCCTGTTTAAAATTCTTTTTTACATAAAAAATAATAATGTTTCCAACGAAAGGCTCCCTTTCTGTGACATAATCATCTTCAAATTCAACACAGGGAAAAAGGCTTGCCTTATTTATTTGCTAGTTAAGTTTTCCTTATAATAGCATGTTACAAACTGTAAAATTCTCTGTAAATCATAGTTAAGAATTGTGAATTTGGATTAAATGGCAACCATCATCTCTGTGTCTTCATTGTTTTACTAGGTAGTCCACTGCTTCCCCAAGACACACACACACACACACACACACACACACACACCCTAGAGAAATCAGATGAGTTATATTGAGAACCCATCCCATCATCACAGTTAATATTAATTCTTACTTTACCATGTAAAAAGAGTGTTTCACTAAACTTATTTCATAGCATCATTATAACTTGTTTTGAAGTGTTAATTATTACTTTAGTGGTTTTATGGAGAATCTTAAAGAGAATGACTTTGAAAGCATGGATGGTTTGGCTATGGCAGTTACCTAGAAGATCTTTCACATAGATATTGGCTCCCTTTTCTATACTTTTGTTGGGTCTTGTAAACTCTTTCTAAATTTCACACCACCTGGTCTGGAGAGGTACCTATGTATCTCACCTGGGAAGCAGTGGGCCAGCCACTAGAAAATGACAGCTCATGAGCCCAAGAGTGTACCTTATGGAATTACCCATTTATGGAAGCAAGAATGATATTGCACAAAAAATTGAGGAGGCCAACAGACATTCTTTCAGTTTACAATTTTTGAATGAATGGGCCACTATTGTATAATAGAAAGAGTATTCAATTTGTGATCAAAATATGGAGGTTTCATTCCAACTCCTATGAGTTCTATGACCTGAACATGTGTCTTGTTGTCTCTAAGCATCAACTTCCTTATCCACTAAAAAAGGACAGAGAGATTCACTCTGAATACTACCTAGAATTATTGAGACAACCAAATTGCTGCACATAAAAGTTCTTTGAAAACTGCAGGATACTTAGAAGTGTGCTGGCAGGTGGTAATGGTTTGTGTCTTATTGGTGTAGAGACCTGAGTTCCATTGCCACCTTGGCCTTTTCTTCTTAAGTTAGGAACTACAAGCCATGTGTCACGGTATACCTGTGCCATGTGAACCATTCAGATGAACTGCCTCTGAAAAAAAAAAAAGTCTGTTTTTTCTTGATTTTGTTGAGACTGGCAAACTGCTTTTGTTAGATTAAAGGAGGTTGCACTTTGCAAACAGTATTGGTTATTAATGTGTCCTAAGGATTGGGATAATAATACAAATAAATGAGTACATTTTGCTCTCTGAAAGACGTCTGTGCTACTAAAATGCCAGGAATCCCATTTTATAAAGTGGAGTCATTATAAAAGGCTTGGCAGGACTCCCAGAACAGGAGGCTCCCCAGTGAGAAACCACCTGTTAGCAAAGTCTTCATCTCACTTGCAGTCAGGGAAGAATATAAATTATCCAGAGAGAGCAGCACAGAGAGCCTAGAGGGAAATTACCTTCCCCAAACAATTGAAAGACTGAATAGTTGCACCACAATTAGATGATAGGGTGTGTTCTAGGTATACCATCTTCCCCCCATATTTTTATTGGTGCCTTATAGTGGACATGATGGTAGGATTTGCTGTTACACATTCATACATGCACATAATATAACAATAAAATTTGACCAGTATCATTCCCCAACCTATTCCCTTTCCCTCACCTCCCTCCTCCAGATTCTGCTGCTCCACAGATCTCCACAGATCTCAGTGTTCACAAGACCCACCACCAAACCACCACCTTTCTTTTCTTTCTTCCTCTTCTAGCTTCCACGTATGAGAGAAAACATACGCCCCTTGACTTTCTGCATTTGGCTAATTTTGCTTAACATAATGGTTTCTAGTTTCATCCATTTTCCCACAAATGACATAATTTCATTTTTATTTTTGGCTGAATAAAACTCCATTGTGGGGGCTGGAGCAGTGGCTCAGCAGCTGCAGACTTTGCCTGGCATGGGCAAGTACTCAAGTTCAAAACCCAGCACCATGTAACCATGTACACAACGAAGTCTTGGAGCAATGAAAGCCACATGAAAAACTAAATAAAATTGTTTTTTCTCCTTCTCTCTCTCTCTCTGTCCCCCCTCTTAAAAAAAAAAAAAAGAACTCCATTGTGTATATATACCACATTTCCTTTACCCGCCCATTCATCCATAGTTTGGCCTTTGTGAATTGTGCTGCTATAAACATGGGTGCACATGTATCACTGTAGAATGATGACTTTAATTCTTTAGGATAAATTCCAAGGAGCAGCCAGCTATAACCAAGAGGTAGAAACAATATTTGTAGCAAGGAGAATAGAGAAACAGATTTAGATTAATTCCAAACAAAATATGGTTCATGCAACGTAATTCAGTAACTTGAATTCACTCACACTAAGGCTTGCTGTTGGGAAGTGATTTGGCCTGGCTAAAGGATGGGTCATTGTAATTGAGTTAAAAAGCAAGTGGGAGTATGGGGATGCTGAAAGGTATTCTGAATCACAAATGTCTCCCAACATCTGTCTTATTTGCTTCTAATCACATGGTAATAACTCATATGGATGGAGTTCATTAGTCCCAAACCTGAGTCATACAGGCTGCCTGCTGTATATCAGAATTTCCAGGAAGGTGAGTGACACATCTAGTGCTTCTCCCACTTCCCTGGAAGGTAGTGGAAGATGCTGGCTAAGAGTCTAAACTCTGGGTAGCTTCAGATAAGTTCTTGAAGTTTTCTAGATGTTAATTTCTGTATGTTAGTTGGTTTGAACAAGGTTGAGTGACAAGCAAATTTCAATCCATTTTCCCTCCATTGACATTTTAGTTTCTTGTCCAGTATTCTGGGACCTTTCATGCCCAGTCTGTCTTGTGTAGAAGTCAAGAGCATGAATTATGCCACCAAACTGCTTGTGTTTAAATTATAGCTCCAAATGTAACCTTGGGTAAGTTGCTTGGCTTTTCATGCCTGTCTCCTCATCTATAAAAGGGGGGTGATCAGAGTCATAGAGTTTTGGAATGTTAAGTAACAAATGAAAGAAGTAAGGCATAGAAAGCCGTAGAACCATGCCCATCATGTGCAAAATGCTTGACCAGTGTCAGCTATTATCACTGTTATTTTCCTCTACAACTTTCTTTCTCTCCATACCTGGGATCACTAGATGTGTCCTTAATGTCTACCCTTTCATTAATGTTCAAGACAAAGCCTGGCTTGAAGTGAAAGACAGAGCATGTTATCATGCTGTCTCGGCATTACATCACCTGGTAGATCCGGATCCTGTTGTCTAGCTCTCGTATGTGGGTTTTTACCATGGCTTCCTTGTCCTGGATTCTACTCTCGTATTCTGCTAAGACTCCCTGGAGTTTCTGGTGTCTGTCAACCTTTCCTCTTGCCTTATGGGGCAGCCACATTCCTGGGATTCATTGTTAATCCTCTCTGATGATCACTGCCTGTCAGGCCACCATGCATTTTTTGATTGGTAGCAGTTGGAACTTTAAGGCCCTAGTCCTCATGCCTGTAGGACTGTGCTGGTCATCCTCACGGTCTTGGACCTTGTGCTGGATGTCCTGCAGGTCTTAGACCCGTGATATTTGAATAGTCAAGGAAGCCTGTATTCTGTATTTGAAACTCTCGTAGGTCCATGAAGAGTTGTCTGGGATTTAGCTCCTCAACCTGTCTTCCTTACCCAGCAACCTTAATCTCCAATGATCAATAAGATCCATTGCATAATTTATATACTATGATTCTAACCTCCCTCATGAAAGAAATAATTGGAGATACAAATAAGTAGACCCAAAAATTTCAGCTCTGCACATAAATTCTCCTTTTTAGAAATTGTAACCCAGTGTTTATAATCTTTTTCTTGTGAGTACAAGTGTGGTATTTTATAGTATGTGTGCGCGCACATAGTTTCTTTAATAAATTCTGGAATTAATACTTTTGTGAAGTAGGTGAGAGAAATTGGTCATTATGATGTAAGGAGATTACTAATATCTGACTATGTCTTCAGGGACAGTCCATGTCAAGCTGTACAACAAGGGGGGGGTTGGAAAAGAATGAATTTGTTGGTTTGGGTGTGGACACTGGTTTCATAATGGAGCTGTTGGGTTGACCTACAAAATTATTATAGTGCAATAAATTTAGTGACTCAGGTGCCTCAAATCTCAAGGAAAAAGACTGCCTTAGTTACTGGGATTTTCTTTTCTCCCTTCTATTCACTCTCTTTTTTCATCTTTGAATTGGTCTATAACAGATTTCCTCTTTCACCTGCTTGCAGTTAAGTAGATTTGTTTCAGTGGGTAATTTTTTTAAAAAAATGAAAATTCTGCAGACATGAACTTGTTCTGCTGGAAGGTAAATATAAACAACAAAAATGCACTGAAAACTAAAATTAATGCCCTGATTATTAATAAATTTTAGTATTTATCCGAAAACTATTTTTAACGATTCAAATGAAGATAAAGCATGTGTTATCCTACTCTAGTGGCTGTCAAGAGCCCAATCTCAGAGAGACATCATGAATTGAAATCGATTTCCATGCATGTATGAGTTTGTCAGGATGAACCCAACTACTGTCTATAACTATAAAGCTCTAATTAAGGGGAAAAAAAAAGAGCCAGGCATCATGATGGACAACTGTAATACCAGCAGCTTGGGAGGCTGATGCAGGAGTATTGTAAATTCAAAGCCAGCCTTAGCAACTTAGTGAGGCCCTAAGCAACTTAGCAAGACCTTGTCTCAAAATAAAATCTGAAAAGGCTGGGGATGTGGCTCAGTGGTTAAGCACCCCTGGGTTCAATTCCTGGTACCAATTAAAAAAAAAAATCAAGCAATCAAGCAAGAAAGAAAAAGTGAAAACAAAAATAAATGAAAAGAAAAAGACCCCAATTTCTTTAACCTAGAAGAGACTTGTGTAATTATCTGTTTACTGGTCTGCTCTTTTAAACCCCAGCACACTCATGTGCACACACACATGCCCTCACACTTATAAAGGAACAGATGTGTTTCTTTTTAACTCTATATCTTCAGTATCTGTCTCATGGTTATGTGATAATATTGAAAGGGAAAAGGCAGGAAGAGATGGAGGGAAGAATGGGGAAAACTTTTTTATGGTGAGTTACACTGGCATTCCATGATTATAATCTCTCATCAGCTCAGAATTCTCTGTGGTCTTATAGAATTTTTATAAGTTGTGCTCCTTCTAATTTGCTTTATTTCACAGAAAATTGGGAAAACATTTCTTAACTTTTAAGTTCTTACAAAATGTGCCCTTTTAAAAAAGAGTCCCTTTATTGCTCGCTGGTCTCTTCTATGACTTTCCCTGCCACTGATGCCTGAGAATGTTTTTCTTCTTTTTCTGGCCACTCTCTAGGGAGAAAGTAGCTTTTAACCGATTCCTAGCTTTTGAGTTTTGTTTTTTTTTAATTTAAAGCAAGATGTGCTACTTAATTCTGATATATATTAATGAGATAAACTAACATGTTTAAAATGAAAAGTCATAAAAATACATGTATCAAATGACCAATTCCCACATTTCACATGTGAAGAAACTGGATTCCAGGCCAATGAAATTGCCCAGAATCAGAGAGCAAAACAAGGGTTAGAGCCTTTTAACTGTTCCTAAAAAAACAAAACAAAAAACCAAAAAACCCCCCAAAACTAAATTATCTGTGGTTGTTGTTTAGGCCCATTTCTTTATCTTTGTAGCTGCCTCTTCATTGAAGAGTTGAATGTTGGTAAAATGCTATTATTTGCCTGAGTAGAAGCCATAGATTCAGGGAAGCAAATAAAATTGCTGATATAGGGATTGCTTGTTTTTGAACTCTCTCCCAGTCCCTAGATTTAGGGTCATTTACGTGGTTTCCAATACAAATATCTCATTCATCCTGGTGCATCTCAACATGATAGATGACACAGGAGCTCAAATCTCCTTTACATAGTAATATGGGAATTCAAGAATGATTACTGAAGAATAGGGCAAATGGGCTTTATTATTATTTCTTTATCATAAACAGATCTGTTCACAGTAACAAGTCAGAAATTTAAATACTCCACTCTATGCATCACAGATCTATGAATGGTGGAAATGGTCCACTAAAATAGATGATCGCATCTCAGTATCAAGATAGGACTAACTTGCTGCTTGTTGATATGGCTTAAATTTTAGTCTTCTTTTTTTTCTGAGCAGAAATTGCCAAAGTAACTTGCATTGAAAATCATATATATTTCAATAGAAATTCTTAAACATCTAATCTCTAAAAATTTTTGTATGTGATTACTTAAAATAATTTCAATGCTTAAAGTGACTTATGTTTATCTGAACTATGCTACTTTCTAAAAAATAGGTGATCCTTTTTTGTAGATCCTTTTTTGTAATATTATTAGACAGTGTTTGTTGTTAGGGGTGGGGGGAATTTTAGCAAGCTTGAAGGAGATATGGTTTCTATTTTATTGAAAGAATGGACTAGGTTGGGCGGGCACAGTAGTGCATGCCTGTAATACCAAGGGCTCTAGAGGCTGAGGCAGGGGGATCACAAGTTCAAAGCCAGCCTCAGCAACTCAGTGAGATCCTCTCAAAAACAAAGGGTTGGGAGGTGGCAGTGGCTGCAGATGTGGCTCAGTGATTAAGTGCCATTTGGTTCAATCCCTGGTACCAAAAGAAAGAAAGAAGATAAAAATGCACTGGGAACATATTACACTATAGATTCTAATTTGTGCCAGATTTGTTGATTCCTTGGTAATTGGTTCATTCTTTCAAATTGGTATATTCCTCCAAAATGTGATATCATTTTGTAACATTTTCTTTCTAAAGAAAGTTTTTTTTAATTTAAATTGGTGGAGTCTGTGGCTGTGTATGTGTGCACAGAGATGATTATAATTGTGTGTGTAAATTATTGAAACTGTTCTACACTATGCTTTTTCATATTGTGTCATAAACTTTTTCCTCAAGACTGAATGCATTTTTTACAATAAATTTATTTTTAACCATAGCATAACATAAAGATTGAGGACTATGTGCATATTATCATAGGAAAATACTTTGACCCTTCCCCTATTGCTGGGCACTTGCGTTATTTCCAAAGGTTATGGATTAATAAAATCATAGAGCTGAAAGGGGGATTAAAGAAGATTCATTCAATCAAGTCCCTCATCTTTTATAATTAGATTTTCTATTTAGGACTAGGATTTAGGAAGGTTAATTGACTTAGTGATGATGTTATTTTATTTAAGGAAAAAAAGTACATAATTCCAGGAATACTTCTGTTTAAAAAAAATCAGAAGAAGAAGTGAAGGAAAAATAAACTAAATCAGTCAAGACATATTCAAAATAGAATAAAAATGTGGATGAGTAATCTATCATTGGGGTGAGTAATATATCATTTGCTATAAATATTTTCCTCACATTTAAAGGGCAAAGTAATTTCATATAACTTCTCTAATCCCCATCATGGTAAGAGAGAGAGACACAAAATACTGCATAGCATGACAATAGGTTTCCAGTCGACTTGCTCCAAAGTGAGTTAACTGCATGACTGTACAGAGTGAGCACATGTTGAGAAGTCAACTTGGTTTTTAAGATTCTTTCCATTCTAATGATCTAAGTTATTACAAGGAACAGTAATATTTTTTCCACTCTAGTATGTAGCACTAAACTTTTTTCTTCACTTCCTTATATTTGTTCACAACACTATAATTTGAGGTCTCCACATGAGTCTAAATGATAGTCTGACTGACAGATGCCCTTAGGTCTAGGACACAATTCAATTCTGAAGATATTTGCCTTTTCCTGTGGTAATGGTATTCAGAGATCAGTGGGCAGTGCTTTGTTTTCTTAGGGTAGTATAATGGCGTAGCTGAGCCACCTTGAAGATCAAAGCCCTGGCCTTCACATCTCTGCCCAATGAAGACCTTTGGACAGGGAGTAGAAAGATGGAGAAATGCTGTCAGTGTTGGCACTTATTCTAGGCTGATAATTTCCTTGCCAAATTACCCTAAGCTATCATTGAATGCATAACTTCAAATATCAAACTTTGAACAGGCTCATTCCTGTAAAAGTTCTGTAACACTTCTGAATAAATGGCTTTTTAGTCCAAAGTATACTAAATTATAAGCTTGTCTCAGTTTCTTATAGAGTAGCTTTTGACTTTATCAGCTATTAGTGCCTACTCGCCACCCAACGAAATGGAATTTCCAGTATTAGCTTCTGAGTAAGAAATCCCCTACAAATAACTGTCTACAACCTTTGCATTCCTTTTTTTTTTTTTACAGTAGCTCTACTCCACAATGAACACTTTTATACTAATCCCCCCACCAAAAAATAAATAAATAAATAACATTTTTAGGAGCCAGATCCTGGGGAAGTTATTTTACCTCTCTCTGATGTAATTTCCTTCAGTAAAATGGGACTAATAGACTTTTTCAGAAGGGTTGTGGGTTAAGTAAATAGAGTGGCTAACCCATACAAAGTGTTCCCTAAATAGCTATGTTTCTCAAAAGTTTTCTGTGGCCCATGCACCTTCTTTGCACCTTCAGAGTTCATCTCAGCAGTACTATTATGTATTTACTCTATTTATGAATGAAGAAATTCAGACTTTAAAATGGTAACTTATTTAAGGGTTAGTGGAACAAGACTCAAGCCATGTTGACTGATTCTGTGATCTAAATGCCACAAATATCTTCCATGAAGACCTGTAAAGAAGGGGAATGTATTTGTTTGAGAAACAGCAGAATTTAAAAGAACGTGTGAAAGTTCCACTCACGACATGGGCAAGCAGCCAAGAAACAGCAGTAGTCAAATTGTTGATGCTTTCAAAATAAGTTACTTGGTCACCGGCTAACAGGAAATGGAAGAGCCGAGTTGACCTCTCTCTCTCTCATCTCTCTTGGGCTTCTTACTGACTTTTCCTGCTGCCCTTTGGCATTTTCCCTTGAAGGCTGCACCGCTATGGCAAGCTCAGTATGTCCAATCAAAACTCAGCAACTCCTCCAAACCCTCTCCTACTTGCCATGTTTTCTCCATTTATAATGAAGACCCGTAATAGTCACCCAGATGCTTATCAACAAAATGAAACTTTTCTCACCTCCCTGTATTTAATTTCTCTTGATTTGTGTCACTTCTACCTGAGCTGTGTCTTCTTTTCCTCATTTTATTTTAACTCCCACTAGTTCAGAGTTTCTGCCTCTTGTGCCAAAGTACTTGCAGTGATCTCTTTACTGGGGTATTTTTGTTCAGTTTTTACCCCTGGCATTTTGGTCTACATACTATTGCCAAAAGACACTTTCTAAAATTCTATCTTCAATTCTGATTAAGTACTTCCAAAGTCTACCCAAGCTTTTAAAAATAAATTCCAGCTCCCACCAACATTATTAATGAAGACCACATGAAACACACCTTTTTTAGATTTATCTCTCACTAATCCACTTCAGGGCCTTTAAGCTTTGAGTAACCTGGACTAATCCACCAATGTCAACATATTCCTTCTCCTTTATGTTCCTCTCATCATCCCTTTGTTATACTACTGTTTTCTGGGTCACCATTTTATTCCTGTTCTACCAGCAGAAATCTTGTAAATCTTATTAAGTACTCAATTTCCTTGCAATTCTCCTTCTAGTAGGTATCATTTTCTCCTTCCTGTCTAGACAGAAGAGGCAGGATAATAAAGAGGATAAGAGCATGGACTGGAGACAGATTTCCAGGACTCTTTGCTCTCTTTCACTTCTTAGCCATAAGACATTGTGAAATTTCTTTATATTCCTGTGCCTAATTTCCACATTTGCAAAATGGGGACAATAAAGGCATCTGTCTCCTAGGTTGTTATGTAGACTATATTGAATATAAAGCGCTTGGATCAATGCCTGACTCATGCACAGTTTTACTGAATTTGTTAAATAAAGTAATTAAGACATTGCCTGTTGCAATTGTTTCGTACTACCTTTGTGACAGTGATCACATTCTACACCATATTATTTACATGTATGACATACCTGAGCCTATAGCTACAGGTTGAATCTGGAATGAGCCCTAGAGGCACATGTGTTGAAAGCTTGGTTACCAACTGGTGACACGATTGGAGGGGTGGGGAAAAACTTTAGGAGGTGGGACCTAGTTAATAAAGTAGGTTGCTACGGATGTATGGATGTATTCTTCAGGGTTATAGTTTTTTTTCAGCCCCTTAATATTTCTATCTCTTACTATCTCTTTCCTAGGTCTGCTCTGCCACTTGCTCACTGCCATGATATTATGCCTGACAATAGACCCATGGTAATAGGGTTAAGCAACTATGGACTGAAACTGTTGAAACTCTGAGCCAAAGTAAACCTTTCCTTCTTTAAGTCATTTTCCTCAGGTATTTTGTCTCAGTAACAGGAAACTGACCAATACAACTACCAACTCCTCCAGCCCTAAATTGAGAAGGAGATTTTTGCTTGTTTCATCACATTGGCAAATAGTGAAGTTTAGGACTTAGTCCTTGAAAGAGTGAACTTTATCTTGAATAGTCCAGTCTCAAGAGAATTTTTCTAACATTGGAGCCAGCCTTATCTTGTTATTCATTTTGTCATATCTCTCTGAGCAGGCTAACATTTAAAAAAAAATGGAGGATTTTTCCGGTCCAGTGCTTTTTTAAGACACAGTCTCATAGATTTAGTTTGTTTAGAGCTTGTCCCTCCACCTCTCACACTCTCAGGTTTTGTGGTTCTTGTGTTTTTGCAAACTGTACTAACAGATAATGATATGTTACCTTTGCCAAGGACTTTTACAGATTGCTTCTAATTAAGCAGTTTGGGCGTCTTTGATCTGAATACATATTAGCCTTACTTAGTAGGTGAGGAAACAGGAGGCAGAGTCACAGAGCAGCCAACTCCTGTGGATGAGACTTACAGCCATTCTAACTGCTCCAGTGCCTGGGGTAGCTAACATGTAAGAGCATTTCTCCATTCTTCTGAATTTCCAGCGTGCCCGATATCATCTAGGATGATGCCATCAGGACCACACTGTGAGTTCATGGCTGAGACATGGAAGCCGCTGGGATTACAGGTGTGTGCCACCATGCCCAGCCAGCTTGTTCAATTCTTGTGCCTGAATCCCCCTTCAATAAATTCATGACCTGAGCTCATTCAGCCCTTATTAGATCTTCACTTACCTTCTCACATTGCCCTCATTGCGAGACAGAGCTTCTTAGTATCAAGCCTTTGCTTGTCTTCTTGCAGATTTTACTCAGTTGTGTAGATTCTTCCGTTAAACTGGCCTCAATGTATTTCATTCTCTTCTGTAGCATGTTTGTTCCAGAGTAATATGCCATGTACCCTTGCTGTCTTCTCTGGACCTAAATATCTCTCATTCAAACACTTCTAATGGGACAAGAATTTTCATATTTTATTTTTTAAAAAAGCAAAGTCTTTTTTCTAAACTGTATTCAATGAAATGTATGCAGAGTGGGGTTTTTTTGTTTGTTGTTGCTGTTTTATTTTTGTTATCAGTTAATCAACTCCACTTTCTCTATATCTCCATCTTCTTAGGAGCAAGAAGTGATGTGCTCATTCCACTCTGTCCTGTCTTATTATCCAACTGCACCTTGTAGAAACTCTTTCAAGCTCTTTTGCAGCCAACTAACCTCTTTGTCTCTGTTTTTTTTCCAATGAATCTGAGCTCTCTTATACACACACACACATGCAAGCATGTGTGCACATACAAGCTTCGGTGCCTTAGTTCATAAGCAGGCTAAGATTTTCCTAAGCAAAGTAAAGCTGATGCTTGCAGACTAATACTGTAATATTAATTGACCTCCTAGACACACACATTAAAATTTGTATCCCAGCGTTGTCACTTACAGTGTTATCCTAATCAGTTTCTTTCAACTTGGTGCATCCCATTTCTTTGCCTACAAAATGGAACTTTGAATTCTTGTCTCACTGGTAAATAGTGACTGTGAAGTGAAATAGTAAATGTGAAAATGCTTGGTTCATAACAAACATTCAAGAATGATCAGTTTCTGTTCTACTGTGGTCTGCATTCTCAACAGCCCACCTACCAGTTTTATTATGGTTTGTGCATAAAACACATATGTTTGCTTTTAGACCTTAGTCATCCATATTTTTTTAATATAGCAAATCTTCAGTGTTCAAAATTAGTATATCATGCTTGAATTTAAACACTTGTAATTGAGAGAAGTGAAAATCCAAACAATGCTTTGGGCAAGGCAAATGTTGTGCAGGAGGAGATGATCATTGGAAACAGCTTGTCATGTGGATGAGCAATGCCCCTTGGCACTGTTTTAAAAGTGGGAAAAATGGTTTTACATATGGTAAGTGCTCTTGTATACTTACCCAACCAAGCATATCATTAATGTGTCTTCTTTAGCAGTTGTTTGTGCTGCACTGTAATTACACATACATTTTTACTCTTGCAGGCTTCTTTCCCACTTAGAAAAGAAATTCGGGTAAAAATTCATTTTCTTCAGCATTCTCCTACCTTGATCTGAATTTCTCTCTTTTAAAATAGGTAACCTCACTGAATCACACTGGGTAATGGAAAAGCTGAATCAGGAAGAGGCCCTGTCTTTCCCATCACCAGATTCCGAGCCTCACCCACCATGTTCTGTGTTTTCAACTTTGAGGTTAGCTAGGACACCTACGCCAAGGGTGGTGGCCACACTACTGTTCTGGGACCTCTTCTGCCCACAGTTAAACATCTGGATTCCAAAAGTGAAGGCCAAAAGGGTACATCTTCTTTAGGGCAAAACCATTTGCTAATCTTTCCCCATTCATTTTATCTAATGAACAGGAACACCGTCTTTTGAAAACTACAAATATCCCCTCTGCCTGCCTTCCAACTTCTCCACCATAGTGAAATAGACTAATCTTGAAAAAACATGAACTTACTGGTATCCTTGTCTTTGCTTTCTGAAGGCCTTTTGTGGTTTCCCATTTGTCTTCTGGTACAAAGGGCAAGTCTTTCCATGGCTTAAGTGGTGTCACTCCTATCTGCTTCGCTGGTCTCATGCCATTCTCTGCCTTGTCACCTTGGGCCTCAAATCCACCCTGCTTCTGTCTTCTTCGGCCTCATACATTTTCCTCTAGTTCATGCTCTTCCCACCCTCCCTTCTTCTGGTTGATTACAGCTCTCTCACACAGTGAGGGAATCCTTGCCCAAACCCTTTCACATTCCTTTGCTCTTTTAATTATTTTAAACCTATCTTAAAATTGTGATTACTTGATAATTTTATTAATACCTTTCTCACTGTATTGTAAGCCTTTTGAGAATGGGAACTGAGTCAGTTTTGGGTCACCATTATAGCCTCAGTACTTAGTACCTCTTAACTATTTAATTAATAAAAGAAGCTGCTAAGGAAACAGAGGGATGTTAAATGCTTCTTCTAAATTCTAGGTGAATTTGGTAAAGAAAATTAAAATCTCAAAATTATTTACTATAAGTTTTAAGGAGATATGGGAGCTTTGTATTCAGATACTTAGATGACTGGTTTCATGCCTCTGTCTCCCACATTTAATAAAAGAGTAAAGTGGGGAACAAGAGTATTCCAAAAGCAGCTAGTGCTCTTATTTTGATACGTTATTACCTTGAAAATGCTTTCTATCCTTTCAGAATAAAGGGTTGATTTATTTTTTAAAATGCTAAATAGGGAGACATTTTAAGGATAAACTTGAAAATACATAAACCTCGATTGTTAGCATTTCCTGGTTTTAAAACATCCTAACACGAGTTCATCCAAATGAGATGCTGTATTTTTACTATGTAGTTGAAAAGAAGAATTAAGTCAAATTTTATGATTAAAAGGCGTTTCAAAGCCGGCTGTTCTGCTATTTTTTCCCTACTTCATTCCAATTATTTTCTCTTTCAGTATACTAGATGTGTTATGTAAAACAGAAAAGTACATATTATGTAGCTGTTGATTTTTAATTTTCATTTGCAGCCCCTCTGGGATGCTGATGGGCCTCTGGGCAAGTGTATGTCTCTGCTGTTAGTGGAGGATTTAAGTTGGCAGTTAGGTCTATGAAGGAGAAAATGAGTCCCATAGGATCATTGCAGGTACCTAGCTAAGCCCTAGGAACTAGGCCTTGGGCTTCATTAGTGTTCTAGTGGGTGGGGCTGGCGGAGGGCTGTGTTGGAATTGAAAAGTGACTGTCACATAGCCATGGCCTGGGAATCTTAGGATAAGTGAAAGCTTCCAGAGGCGTTTTGTTTCCAAAAGCTTGAAAGCAAGAATCCATCAGAAGACGACACAGGTATCAACATTGAAGTGTTTCTCTGTGATGAAAAGAGAACGAAGCACTAGTTACTAGTGAGTTTTGCCCTTTAAACTTTGAGGGAGGAAGATAAAGGTAGAGGGTTGCACAATAGGTATGAATGGTTGTGAAGCAGATGTGAACAGTTACGACTGCTCAGAAGCACAATTTTTGCCATCACTGAAATTGTTTTGTCATTGTTTTATAATATCCAAGAATGCTCAACTGTCATTTTGTATGAAAGAGTTATGTGATTTCATAGAATCTTAGCATTGAGTTAGAAGGTGGTTTAGAGGTCTTCTGGTCTAATCTTGTTTTATAGAAAAGAAGTAGATTATCAATTGTTGTGCAATACAAAGGAATTTCAAGTTATTTTATCTTTATTGCTTTACATTTTTCTAGCACATATATTTGATAGTTTTATATTTATCAAATAATAGCAAATAATATATAAAACTACACAGTTTTATAGTATGATTTATCACCTCCAAATGTCTATATTTTAATTTCAAAAACAGTACTGTTGTTATTATTATTATTTGCCAGTTGTTGGGATTAAACCCAGGGGTGCTTAACCACTGAGCCATATCTGCAGTCCTTTATTATTTATTACTTTTTTTTTGAGACAAGGTCTCAGTTAAGTTGCTTAGGACCTCACTAAGTTCCTGAGGCTGCCTTCTAACTTGTGATTCTCCTGCCTCAACTTCCCAAGTCTCTGGGAGTTTAGGCATGCACCATCACGCCCTGCTTTAAGAATCCTTAGTGCAACTCTCTGAAGTGATTGTAAGACTAGATTGTGAGATCATTAATAAAGATTTCAGATATGAATCAACTAATCATAAATTGAAACATAACAGGGAATAAAACTAAAATTATGAATCACTATATTTAAAGCACCTTGTTTAACAAAGATTGAATGCATATTTATACTCTTGTATTTTATAGCATATTTTTTAGCAGTAGTTCACATTTTTCCCTTAAGATTTCACTATGAGAAAATATTAAGATTTCCAGCTTCCTGTATTCATTTTCCCTCTGCAATCCCTGCCTGTTTCTGTTGGTCTTAACCAGCTGATTCTTTCCTTCCTGGTGCTTGACTGACATTCCTCCTACCTGATTCAGGGCATTCTGTAACAGTGAGCCCATCCCAGGAGGTGCTCTCTTGTGGTGGTTAGCCACAGGGAGTTTGCGATTCAGGCTTACAGTCAAGAGGTGAACCAAAGCAATTTGTGTTACAACTGACTGAGGTCTGATATTTGCAAAAGTGCTTAACCATGCTTTGTGTTTCAGGAAGCCACTGCCGTTCAGAGGCGCAAGGCATGACATGCACCTGAAGACAGTGACCACTGCACATGTTTGTCAGCTGGGTTTTGTTTTCCTAGATAAAACGTGGAGATTATGTGTATTATGTATAGGTATTGTGACATGGAATGCTTGGAAGGCAACCTTATAACCTTGAATCCATACATATAGATTATTCTATTAACCCAGGAATAATGCATAGTCTGTAGGAAGAAGTTTCTCAGAAGTGACTTCTGACAAATAGTATCCCATTGCATATCAATTTTTCCAGTTTGGACAAACACCGGCATTCTTATGAGAAAGAGAGAGGGGAGGTGTATGTTTTACGTGTGTGTGTGTGTGTGTGTATTACAAAAATTGAATTTGTGTGTAAGTAACAAATAGCAACTTTACTAATTCACAAAATACTAGAACAAAATGGTGCTGCTTGAGCTTGAAATAGGTGATTTACAGACAAATAAAAAAGGTAATATTTTACCACATGGTGAAGAAACTATATGAAAATTATTGCTCTAAGCTTTTGTGTGTGTGTGTGTGTGTGTGTGTGTGTGTGTAAGCACAGTTCAAAATCTGAGGAGCATCGTTTCTTATTTCAAACAATAGCATTTCTGAATCCAACCTGGTCATGATTCATCCTCTCCCTTCTATCATGAGTAATTTCGAATATAACTTAAAATAAAGACTTTTATTTTCAAGTGATGGCTTTTCACTATGGTATTTTCCCTGACTGAGTTGAATGCACTTTTTTCCTACCTGATAATTTTTTATGTTTGTGGCGAAGACTGAGTTTTAGGTCTATTCCTTGTCTCAGTCTTGTGCACTGGAAGATTGATTTATATTTGTGTATCCTGAGACAGTCAGTTGCAGTGTGGTGGTATGCTTGTCCCATGGAGTTGACGTGAAGCAGCTCACATCCTACCATGCGTTTATACACACAGGAAAGTCACAAGTCAGTCCATGTGGAACCACCTGCTAATCCGTTCCTAAAAATGCATATTTGTAAGATTTGTCTTTTATTTATTTGTGGTAGACTGTAACTTGTGGAATGGATTTTTTTTTTAAACAGAAACTGCCATAGACAACTCTGAACTAAAATGCTAGCCTCTCCCTTTCCCCTCTACTCTAATGCAAGCTGTCCTGAGACCACAATGTTTTACAGTTTTAGGGAAAATCGTAGTATCTATTTAATAATAAATGTTCCTTGGAGATCATTTCATCAAAGGAAACATGAGACAGGAAAGCCTTGTAGAATATATAACCAGATCTTATGTTATATAGTGAAGTACAACTTAAGGTGAAATCAGTATTGCTGTTGTGGAAACAATCATCTTTTTGGCTTTGTGAATATCCACTAACAAATTAAATTATTTGATCTATTATTCTAAAACAGTATCAATGTTTTTAATCTATCATTTTTTTATTTTAATACTAAGTCAGATGCTTCATATTGTATGGAATATTCTTAGTTTCTAAGCACAAGAAGCATGTACAAAGTGGGTTACAATACAGTAAGCATTCCAGAACCTTCTAATGAACAGTCTCTAGGAAAACTTTTTTTTTCCTTTCCTCCAGGAAAAATTGATAAGTCAGTCAGTACATGTGGACTTTTACTGGGCAAATTTTCTGATTCTTTAATTATATTCCTTTCAGACTGAATTATTATCCTTTTAGACTAAATACCTTTAACTATAAGAAGAACTTCTTAGCTCAGAAACCAAGTTTCTAGTCATTTAAGGTAGTAGAAAGTGCCTCTAGAAGAAACACACGCTTAGAACATTTCTTAAAAACTGTTATGAATTTTAGCTGGGGCCTTCTGCTGTAATGCCTATGTGGAGGCATTAATTTTGGAAAAAAGAGTCTTCCCCAACAAAAATGACAGTCGTCATTCTGAAACAAGATCCCTTGACCTCTGACTTAAGGTTATTTTCTGAGTTTGGAATTAAGCATGTCAGTAAACAGGCCATAGAAGCAGATCCATTTATAGAAAGAGGTAAAGTAGGAACACCTGTCATAGTCCTCCCAATTTTCACTTTTTGATTTCTTTCATTCTACTGTACTTAGAATTCAGGCTGTGATTTGGGAATACATTGCTGATGCCACCAGCTATCCTGAAAGTGAAGTGTGTATCCTGGCCAGAGCCCCTTTCCATAATGGTGATTAAAACTGGGCAGAGAGCCCACTGTAATAAAAACAGTCTCAGAGCTTTTTTTTGCCAACCTGAGTCTGGGAAAAGCAGCATGGGAGGTTTTATTTCTTATAAAGTATACAGCGTCCGTTTGAGTAAATTCTCCTCATTTTTGTTTTCAACGACAGGGTGCACATTCAGGCCTTCGTGGTGCCAGCTGTTCCCTTAACCCATCACCTAAACATTGCTCTTGAGGGTAATCTGCCCTGATAGAAAAGCTTTTAAATTCTCTTTATTCCAATTCATTTTTCTTATATTAAACCAAACATCTTTTTGTCATTTGAGAAGAGTGAGCTCTTTGGGGGAAAAAAATAAAAACAAAGATTTTTTTAATTTTGCATATGTTAAAGCAACTCTTTTATCCTGACTTAACTGAATTCAAAGCCACAAAGATTGGCTGGGCTCTTTCTCTTTTTAAACAAGGCCAAGTCTTGTTGGCACCATGGCCAACACCATGTGTTGGGGGGCAGGGTGCTGGCAGTTCCTCTCCAGGTCCCAAAGCCTCTGCGAGTCTCACAGTGAAGACACCTTGCAGGCCACGGGTGTGGGCACCGTACAAGTGTTACTCCCTGTCCTTTTCAGATGATTTGAAAAGAGCAAATACAACCCATTCATTCCCATTACAGACAGTTCACAATGCAACTCGGAAGGCTGGGCAAAAGGTACACAGTAAGCTATATTCTTTTTGCAACTTCTTGTGAGTTAAACTACTTCAGGAAAAAATGCTAGGTTAACACACAAGGGAAACAACTAAATAGGGAAAAACTGAGCACAACTCTGTCTTTAAAAAAATAATTAAAAAATAATGACAAAGTAAAGAGTTAAATACAATTTTTTTTCTTTCCATTGCTTTGGTCCCAAGCAAGGCTTGTGTAAAATCCTTTATTAATGTCCTTAGTGGGGACAGGCAGGGGGAGGAGATGCAAAAAAAGCATTAGCTTATTCTTTAACCTAAGTAGATTTTAAATGGACATTTAAGTCTGTCTTTGTCTCAACTTAAGATTCTACTCTTTCCCACCTCTCTTTCCCTTCCCATCCCTCCTGCTTTCCGTCTCTCTCTCTTCACTCTCACTATCTGACACAATAGTACTAAAATTACTGCTGAGTTACTTAACCAACTGCATTAGGAAAGTACTACTCAGTCTAAGGTTTTTTAGACCCTGGTTTAGATTTAGTTAGGTATAAGAAGAAGGGCATGAAAATCAAATGATCAAAAACCATTGTGGGGGGATGGAGCGGTGGCTCAGTGGTTACGGCGCTTGCCTGGCATGCTCAAGTACACGGGTTCAAACCCCAGCAACCCATGTGCACAGCTAAGTATCAGAGCAACAAAAGCCATGTGAAAAAACTCAATAAAAAAATTCATTCTCTCTGTCTCTCTCTCTCTCTCTCTCTCATTGTCCTTCTCTCTTAAAAAAAAAAAAAACATTGTGAACTTAATCATTATTGCTACAGTTACCTTTAAGGGAAGGACCTCAATTTTAGTGCTTAGGAATTAGGCTTCTGAAATCAAGCATTCATTGCACATTAAAATCCTGATCCTGTATCTTATACATGACCCTTATCAGCAAGTTTTTCTCTGGGCCTTGTATCCTTATCTTTAAAATGGGACTGAACATATATTTTCTTTCTCAGACATTTATTAAAAGTGAGTTAATTACCCACAAAGTATTTAGCACAGAATAAGCACTGAGCGATTATTGCCTTATTTATCTAATTAAAGGCAAATGTTTGGTACTGCCAAGTTCTCAAAAGGTCTCTGGATATTTGAAACACAATTTAGAAAACTCACTGAGAAGGATGTGAAACGTGAGCAGGAGGAGATAACGCAGTGAGTCATGGACACCAGCACATCACAGCTCCAAGCTCTCTCATTGCAGGGTCTACTTTCCAAGTATATGTAGGGCAGGCATGTGTAAATGATTTACTTTCTGCTGGTGTTTACCATATATTATTAAAATACCAACTTGTGGACTGGAGTGTTGGCTCAGTGGTTATGGTGCTTGCCTGGTGTGTGCAAGGACCCGGGTTCGAACCCCAGCACCACACACACAACAACGTGTTTGAGCAACAAAACCATGTGAGAAACTAAATAAAATTGATTCTCTCTCTCACTGTCCCTCTCTCTTTTTAATAAAATACCAACTTGCAGAGGCTATCTTTAAGGCTCTCTAGTTTTTGATCTGTTGATATTTCTCCTATTACCTCTCCAGATTTAATTATGTAAATATAAATATTTTAATTATTGTCTTGGAAAAACTTTTTATAATTTAAAGGAGTTGCCTGTATTTGGACTGGACATCCTCATTGTTATTAAATGGAATGAAATTCTATAGGCTGTGTAATTTCTTCAAGGTTTAAGATGACTTTTTAAATAAGTGTTTACACACCTAGTCACCCAGTTTTATTTGCCTTCAGTTAAGCAGTTTTAATTATTGAGAATCAATTAATAAACTGTTTTGGTTAATGAATATTAATTTCTAATGTGCTAGTATGTGCTGATTCATTTTCAACTTACGGAAGTTTTCCACAATAAGCAGGAAACATCTTCCTTCCATGAGAAAATACAGCAACTTCTAAACTGTGATTGATAAATCTTTCTCTGAAATAGTTGTACAAAAGACACATGTCTCTCGTTTTTTATAAGACCCAGATTTAATTAAAATTAGCAGAAGAATTCTATGAGATGTTGTTAAAATTGGCCTAGGAAGCTGCTGACAAAATAGCAGTACTATTGCTAACTTATGTAAAAAACTTCATTACAATTGCATTGACATTTACACTACACTCTTAGTATAACTATATCTTATATCATGTTACTAGTTGCTTAATGGAGAAGAATTATGTTAATAAAGGTGATTTTTTGATCAGTGGTCTAGGGATAAACATCCAATAAGTAAAGAGCTTAAAATCTAAAGTTTACAATAATATGATAAGCCAGGTGCAGTGGTGTATGCTTGTAATCCCAGAGACTTGGGAGTCTGAAGCAGGAGGATTGTGAATTTGAGGCCAACCTCAGCAAATTAGCAAGGCCCTAAGCAACTTTTTGAGACTCTTTCTCAAATAAATAAATAAATATTTTTTAAAAATAAAAATAAAAAAAGAAGAGTTTGGATGTGGCTCAGTGATTAAGCTCCCTTAGGTTCAATACCCCGCTTAGTACCGACCAATTGATAGTAATAATAATAATAATATGGTAGTTAGATTTGCTTTCTTATTTCCTGCTTTTTAAAGTAACAGTGCTGAGTTTGGAGTTCTGTGAATGACAGACATGATACATAAAGAAATAACAAGAGCTTGAAGTGAACAAATTAGAGAAAATTTTAGAGATTCTGTAATTAAATGAGGTATAACTCATTTCTTATTTTAGATGGAAAATAGTACAACTTTGGACAATTTAGAACAATATTTTCAATCTGTGTGGTTAACAAAGTTTTAGTATTTTTAAACACTTGGTAAATTATAATATCTCTCAGCCTCAGTAGGTGTAATAGGTGGCCATATCAACCTTTTTCAAGTTATACATTCAAATAAAGTTGAATTGCTAATAGGAAGCCTAAATGACTTTTGTGCAACTGAGCCCATCCATGTGTTGTATTACTGTTGCCCTTTTCCTGTGCTTTACTTAAATAAGCCTCGTAAGTTTAATTAAGATGTGACAATTCAAGCTGCATTTGATATATTTCAGCTTTTCCTCACCATTCTTGAAGAATGTACATTCTGAAATAGCCAATGGGCCTTTAGTGAAGGGTAGATATTGTGTAAGAGTAGTTAATAAAACTTTAAATCAGTGACCAATCACTATGTCCAAAAGGGAAAGTCTAATAATGATCTGCCAAAGGTGGGAGAAAGGCAAACAGAAACCTAGGATATAGTATTGTTTTCTACTGGATTAGTAGATTCCAGTAGTACTGTAACACTCTGGTTTATTAATGGAATCCTCTATTCCATTTGGATGGAGAAAACTTAGAGGCTGTTTTACATAAGAAATGAGACTATCGTATTTTTTTATTCTCATACACTTAATTTTTGGCTGCTATTGAATTTCTGGCAGAGTCTATGATAAATTGGCAAAAGTTATTTAAATATGATTACAAGCTAACATTGCTGCATTTTTTGTTGAAATCTTGGAATCACTTTTTTTTTGGTTTTCTTCTTTTAGAGAGAGAAGAGACAGTCAATTAAAAATTTTTTTTCATCTGGCTTTTGTTTTTCTAATAGTTAGTTGTATATGTTAGTTCTAATAGTTAGTTTCTAATAGTTCTAATAGTTAGTGTGGGGGCTCAAAACTGGGTCCTTGCACATGCCAGGCAAGTACTTTACCACTGAGCCACCTCTCCAGGCCTGGAATCACATGTTTTTTGCTTTAAAAAATAACTTTCAATTAAGATGACCTAATTTTCTTGTTTATTACATATGTTATGTTATAGTCTGTGAACCCTACCTTAGATGTAGGCCAAATGTATTGTTTGAAGTTAATAAATCTTAATATCAACAGTGATATAATCAGGGTCTTGCAGCTATTAGTAAATCAGGACTTTTTACCTATACATAGAAAGAACTTTAGCTCAAATGGGTTTAAGTAAAATCAAATAAAAGCTATCTAGAATTCCAGAAGTTCTACTGGTATGGGGTCAGCAGGACATAGCATAACATAATTGTTAGCTCAGTCTTGCTCTCGCTCTCATTTGTGGCTCTTTCTTACTTGTTCTCTCTCTTCTTCTCTCCCACCACTGTTTCCCCTTTTCTCCTTCACCTCTGTCCTTCTCTTTCCACCCCTCTCTGCTCTCTTTTGTCTTGATGTTTTGGGTGCCTCACAGGGCTCTGTCCATGATGCCAAAATGGTAACAGCAGCTTCAGGCTTACATGATTGCTACATGTGGTTAACCCAGAGGACAAGAAATAATCTCTCAAGCCTTTCATGTCACTGTCTTTGACATGTGATACATATAGGATTCCTGCGAGACAAGAGTTCAGCTTACAGGGTGCTTGTTGGGATCAGTTCCTAGGAAAGGCAGAAGAGAAAATGAATGAGGAGAGGGAGAAGTTGAGCTGCCATGCAATCTAGCAACAGCTCCCCCGCAACAAGAGAATGCTTTCCGAGTTGCCCAGTCGTTAACCTCTATTAGATCTCTCAGTAGATGTTGACCACCCAAGGAAGGAATCCAACAACTGAGCTTTCTCGTATGTCACTGTATCCACACCCCTTGCCACACACAACAGCCTGAACATTAAGTCCTGTGGTTCAGGGTGGGGTGGGATTGGACTGTGTGTGGTTGGTTAACCCTATATAAATCATTTAAAATGGATTTCCCATAATAAAGATGAATTCAGTTCCTGAACAAGGATGGGGAGGTATTATATTGACAGTACATGAAAATTCCTGCACTTAACTGTGAAGCCAGAATATCTTAGATTTCCTAAATAAAGGGAACTATGATCATAGAATGCATTTTTATTCAGAACATAGAACTTGGATGTATTTTAATTCTTTTAAATGTTTTTATTGTTACTGATAATGGTAATTGTACAAATAAATGGGATTCATTTTGATATTTCCATACAAGCATATATCATACTTTTAATATGTCTACCCATTCTTCCCTTGCCACCCACCACACTGGATATGTGTATGTTCTAAAACTATCCTTTATAATTAGCATTTATTAGATCCCAATATAAGCAAAAGGATAACTAATTTGCATGAACTTCTTGTTGATACTGAGATGATATCGCAGTTGAAAGTTAAAATATGTAAGAACATTGTTCATTGTTTCAAACAATGTATTCTTATGTAGATGAGTTAACTTATTTGAATGTGAAAGTTTTTATTTTTTTGTTTTTTTTTATTAGAAGTATATAGAGATACAATTGAGGGGGAAACATTATCAAACCAACAGTGATAAATGTATATATACTTTGTTATCCAGGGGTAATGCCAAAACATGGATGACCACCTTGGATTTCACCTGTTGCAGTTTCCCCCAGAAGAACTCATGCGTTAAATGGGTATCTCGTGGAGGAATGACATCGGCTTCTGGGATGGTTCCCCCATATTCCCACTCTCCAGTC
>PVKS010026282.1:0-28858 GCA_004027875.1 Aplodontia rufa | reverse complement strand
CACTTCCTCTGGTCAGATCTGGCTTCTTCTTTCCCACCATCATTTGGCACTTCCTCTGGTCAGATCTGGCTTCTTCTTTCCCACCATCATTTGGCACTTCCTCTGGTCAGATCTGGCTTCTTCTTTCCCACCATCATTTGGCACTTCCTCTGGTCAGATCTGGCTTCTTCTTTCCCACCATCATTTGGCACTTCCTCTGAATTGGCTCCAGTTTCGAGCAGCCTGTTCACAGTCAAGAGATGGTCACAGCAGCACCAGGCTTTCATCCTCTCACATTTAAACCTAGTGTTGAAAAGAAATCATTGCTTTCCCAGAATTTCCCTTCAACTTTGAGACTTTTCACTGGTTTTGATTAGATTAATTGTGGGTCCTTGAACCAACCCTGACTCTTTCTGATTGACTTATGTGCTTGGCTATGTGCTTCATGAACTCCTAGAGTCAAGGGTAGAGAACATGTCAGGTGTCCAGGACAGAAGGATTGACAGTGAGAGAAGAGTGAATTCCTTATATAGCTCAAATCAGCAACCACCCATTTCTTTGCTATTTCTGCAACTATAACTTTTGCACATTTAAGGCACTGCACAGTTGAGCTTAAAAAACAATAGGGGATATTTATCACCTTATGTTTTATGAACCCAGAATGCCCCTCACGGTTTCTCAGAACAAAAGGAATTACTGTAAAAGGCAGTGATGTCTATACTCCTAGGACCCGAAGCCTCCAATACCACTTGCCACTCCAGGTAGATTCTAACAGGGATCCTAATGCAATTCAAGAAAGCTGACATGAGCTGAGACCAACTTATTTTAGAAGTAGAGTGTTAGATGTCAGCTCTGAGATATTTCTTTAAATCAATGAATCATTAACAGTTGATGGTTGCAAGAGGAAAGATCCAAAATTAACTAGTTTACATTAAAAAGGGAGAATTTATGAATTCATTTAACTGAACTTTGGAGAACCAAGATAAAGGGGCATTAAGATATCTGGAGCCCGCACTGGAACACTATCAAGACTCTTTTCCTTTCATTTTCAGCATGATTTCCAACTCTCGGACGATATTCTCCAAGAGATGAGAAATGTGTCTTTTTCAGACTCACATCTTCAGTTCTCACAGCAACCAGAGAGGAAAAGGACTCTTTCCTTCCTCCTCCAGTGGGAAAACTCTTGCAGCAGGACTCTGATTGGCTTGGTAACATGCCTGCCTCTTATAACAATCAGTGCGACTGGAAATGAGGTCGTATAACTGGCCCTGCCTGAGTCTCAGGACCATCATCAAAGTCAAGAGGCTGATTCTGTTGGAGAGGAAGGTGGGTGGGGGTCTGGGCCGATAAAATAACGAAGATCCAGAATATGCCTCCCATTCCCACCTAGATACCGAAGACATTGGTTTCAAATATTAGATGAAAAGCTAGATCAATATAAGCCAAAACAAAGATGAAGACTTTGCAGTGGTGGGGCTGGGGTGGTGGCTCAGCGGTTACGGCACTTGCCTGGTATGCGTGAGGATGTGGGTTTGAACCCCAGAACCACATACACAACAAAGTGTTGGAGCAATGAAAGCCATATGAAAAACTAAAATTTGATTCTCTCTATCTTAAAATTCTATTCTGGTGGCTGATATCCAAGCAAAGAGAGCTATTTCTTAATGTGCTGGTTATCAGGACATAAAAAATGGTTTCTGAGTCTAGGAAACCCCAGGGATTATCTGATCAGGGAAATTCTACTCCAGGCCTATGACCTGTTGATACTAAGGCATAAATTAGCACAGGTCCTCTATTTATGGTTTTCTAAAGTGTTTTTTCTTAGCACTCATCGGAGAAAATGCTACTGCAATTTGCGTGGAGAGGACCCTCAGCAAGAACTCTCATGATTTAGGGCCAGACATCAGTTTTCTCAAAAATGGGGTCCACATGTACATGTCTAAATTCTCTAGAAAAAATATTTAATATTGGATGGCATTTAAATGATGAATTAACATAAAATGTCGATTATCATTTTCTAACTAAATGTTGCCACATGAGTTAAGAGAATGCATTTGTATAAATAAATAAATAAAAGACACATTTGTACCCAGAGAATGAATCCGTGGAGCACTGTATGAGCCAAAATTCATTAAAGTTAGAAGAGATAAAAGTGAAGAAAGAAATAATGGCATTATTAGCAAGCAAGAGCAGACAGTACAACTCACAAGTGTGAAGAGCAATTTAATCTTAGAAAATGTCATCCACTACATTAAATTAATATTATTACATTTCAAAATATTCATTTCACTGTTTTGTTTGCATATAAATTGAAAATTTGTTTTGGTTTGTACTTGCAAAGGAGTTATAAGTACAGAGAGTCCAAAAATTTGAATATTAAGTGACATAATAAAAAGGAATTGTTCACCACTGAGAAGCTACAAAGGCAGATTTTGAAGTTGTACATTTGAAGGGAGTCGCTAATATGCCTCCAAAATTCAAGTTCATCCATAAAACTCAGAATTTGGCCTTATTTGAAAATAGGATCCTTACAGATGTATTAGTTTGGGATCTCAAGGTGAAATCATCCTGGATTCAAGGATGGACCCACATCTGCTAACTGCTGCTCTTGTAAGGCGAGAAGACACACAGACCACACAGAGAAGAAAGCTACACAAAGACACAGGCAGAGATTGGAGTGATGTAGTTACAGTTCAAGGAACACCAAGGAATTTCTAGAACCACTAGAAGCTAGAGAGAGCCAAGCAGGGATTTTCCCCTAATGCTTTGAAAGGACCATGGCCCTACTAACGCCTTGATTTTAGACTTCTAGCCACAAAAACGGTGAGAATAAATTTCTGTGGTTCTAAGTCACCCAAATTGTGGTCATTTGTTACCACACCTCCAGGCCTGCCACATTTTCTTAGAAATGCACCAAGAATAGTTTACGACAAAAGGAAAGTGGAATCTGAGGTCAGTTGTCTCCCAGTAGAGAAAAGTCTTCTTGTTACCCCAGTGGGTCACATGTGTTTTATATTTAAGAACATAGGCATGTGAAAAAGTGCCTGGAAGCTCCACAATTGCTTGTTTGCAAGCATAGGTTCATGTAGATTTATGAGTTCTTACAATGTCCCACTTTTCGGCATTCAGAAAGTGATCAGGTCAATGCAAAGGTTGCAGCCATTATCAGACACAGAGGCATACATGAGGTGGGGCTTTCCATGTGCTGCCTTCTGTCTTAGTTTGTTCAAGCTGCTATAACAAAATACCATAAGTTAGGTAGCCTGTAAATGACAGAAATTTATTTCTTACAATAACAGAGCACCATCTGTCTCACTGATAAGGTAAGATTTCATTGAGATCCAGGTGCTAAACAACAGGTTTGGGCATCAGAGATAAGAAAATTGATACAGACTTGGAAAGGAGCTCTCTAGAGGCCATGGTCAACTGGGAAGCGTTGGGATCCTTCTTCATTATACAGAGCATCGGTTCATCCACTAAGGAGGTGGAAGGCCCTACGAACTCTCAACACTAACTGTGCCAATGGAGTTATGGAAGTCTTGGGCTCAGAAATCAAGCACCTCCGCTTGGCACAGACACGAGTCCTAGGGACCACTTAACTTTGCAAAGATGCTCTGTGGCACAGAGATATCATCTCTCCTCATAATGAAAACATCCTGCTAAGAATTAGATGTGGTAAGGATCCTGCACTGAAAAGGATCAGGAAGGGCCTGGAGATATTTGGGAGCTTCAGTCTGTCACCTTGGCTAGCAGGCAATTAGGCTTCCTAAACCATGCCTCAGCTTTCAAACCAATGTGATGGTCCAAGTCACAGCACCAAGGGGTGACTCATACGGACCTTTAGCCCAACGATATCCCTTTAGCCTGATAACATCCCTTTAGCCTTCACAAAGCCATCCCAGATAAACATAAAGTCTAAGCAAAAATAGGATTCTGGTTATATAAAAAGTATGTTCAAGACAAACTCCTAGGATCCCCTTCCCAACCAATAGCTACACTCAAGCCATGTATGGAAACTCTGGGTGCTATTACTAGTGCCTTTAATGCTAATCATGCCTCTAATTCCACCATGGTTCAAACCTGGAAAGTTCTCCAATTTCCTTCCGTTGGTTGAGCGTGACCAGCCTCAGTTTTCCAATAGTGCATAAATACTTCTCAGGACATGCCCCATATATGATGTGGCATGCTCCGGCACAAAACATGGACAGCTGTGCCTACCTGAAGATCCCAGCAGAGAGGGGAACTATAACTAGTTACAGTGACTTGCATCTGCCCCAGGAGCTTTGAAGGTTTAACATGAAATTAACTCTTCAGGCAGCAACACTCCTGGGTTCAATCCCTGGTAAAAACAAGTGTCCCACAAGCCCTAAACCATAGGTATCTATTGTGATTTTTAAAATATTTGCAAAATTTGTTGACACTTCCCATCAAATGATGGAGTTATTTCTCCCACCCTTGAACTTAGGTGGATTTTTGTGCAGCCTTGATGGAAAGAATGTGGCAGAAGTGATGGCTCAGCTGAGCTTGGTGGCACACACCTGTAATCCCAGCAGCTTGGGAGGCAGAGTTAGGAGGATTGCAAGTTCAAAGCCAGCCTCACCATTGTAGTGAGGCCCTAAGGAACTTAGCAAGACCCTGTTTAAAAAATAAATATTAAAAAGGCTGGGGGCTGGGGCCCAGTGGTAAAGCACTCCTGGGTTCAATCCCTGGTAAAAACAAATAAAAAGGAAGTGATGGTTTATGATTTCCAAGTGAAATCAGAAAAAGCATATGGCTGCTACTGCTTCTTCAAAGATGATTGTTCTGGGAGCTAAAATCAGCTGCCGTGTAGCAATCTAGATAAGTGAAGAGGATCATATGGAGAGAATTAATAGATAAAGACCTAAGGAGTCCAAGGTGTTCCTGTCCCCAGCATCTTGAGTCTTCCCAGTCCAAGCACCAGAAGTTTCCAGGATGAACCCAGTCTCAGCCATCACCTGACTGCAGCCTCATGAGAGACCCCAACTGAGCTTGGCCAAGCTGTTCCTGATTCCTAATGTCCCGAAACTGTGAGAGACTGTGTTATGCCTCTGTTTCGGGTGATTTTTTTAAGCAACATTCCATAAGCAGACCAGGGCCTGAGCATAACAAGCTGCTTAAGAGAGCCCAAGAGATTCTTGGAACTACCTCTCTGAAGAAAGGGGTATAAGTGGGTGAAAGATCCCAGAGCTGCTGAGCTAGTGGCATCTCTGCTTGTCAGGCAGCTAGCCTGTCTGCACCAGGGTGAAATTAGCAGTGAGAATTCCTGCACAAGAGCACTGTAATTTACTCATGCAGTTATGTGACTCAGAACAAGAGTGATAACGATTTGTTCCCAATTAGCAGGGCAACAGCAGTGATTTTGAGAGCTGATGTGGGAAATGATAAAAATGTGATTCTACCTCAGTAGTAGCAGAGAGGGTGGTGAGTTGGGGAGGAGTAGGAGTTGGCCAAGAAGTCGGGGACCAAGTTGGGTTACAGTGGGCCTGAAGCTATGTAGCTTTAAGTTAACTTTCAAGTCCAAACTCCTTTCTCCACTTTGCTTAGGAAACTCCTCATGCATTTCTAGTTTTCCAACTGGATCCCTGTGAGGCTCCCCAGGGTGCTGGAGGGAGCCTGCAAGGTGGAGGAGGAAGAGAGGTCTTGCTGCTCCCCATTCCTCTCGTGTCCACAGAGCAAAGCTTCCTCACCCGGGCAGAGAATGTTCTTCCCACAGCAGTAGCTGACTCTGCTTTTCAGTTTTGTCCCATTAATGAAGCCAACTCCTTTGTCCCTTCTCAGTGACATCAGCCCCAGCCAGCGCCACCTCCTCAGAAACTTGACTCTCAACCCTCCCCACCAGGACTCGGGCTTTAAGTTTCTAAGTTTAGTGATTCCAACTTCTCCCCTTTGTTCCTGTGGATAAAGGGTTGGAAATCACCTCCTATGCAGTTGCTATCTCTGTGATACCGAGTTCTTTTCTGTTCTCAGTTATCTAGCTAACCACCTTTTTTTTTCCACATGGCTTTCATTGCTCAGACACTTTGTTGTGTGCGTGGTACTGGGGTTTGAACTTGCATACTCGCGCATGCCAGGCAAGCGCCGTAACTGCTGAGCTATGGCTGCAGCCCCTAGAGCCCCTAGCTAACCACTTTAAACCTGTTACTGAGCAAAGGACCTTTTCATCACTGTGACCAAATACCTGAGAAGAAAAATTAGACTAGGAAAAGTTGTTGTTCTTTTTCACAGTTTCAGAGCTTTCAGACCCTAGATGGCAGATTCCGTAGCTTGGGGCCAAAGGTGAGTCATCGTCAAAGGGTATGGCAAAGGAAAATAACTCAGGACATGGTAGTAGGAAGCAGAGAGAGCTCTGCTCACCAGGCACAACCTACCTACCTACAGTTACCACCCAGTTAAACCCCATCAGAGGATGAATGCACTGATTAGGTTAAGGCTCTCATAACCCAATCAGAACTGTCTTGCATTGTCTCACACATGAGCTTCAGGGGGACACCACATGTCTAAACCATAGCAGGCTCACTGCCCAGCACACATAGACACCAGTTCTGGGTACCAGGTTCTTGTGCAAAAGCAAAGAGCTTAATTGAGCAGTCGACCAGCATGAAGGCAAGGAGCTAAATAAATAAATAAATAAATCTCCAATCTGCCTCCTCGATCAGTTGTAGGAAGGGAGAAGAGAGGAGCTACTTGCTGATTGGAGGGCAATAAGGGGGACTCTTAAAGTTCACAGGCATCGATGTTAACATATGTCTTTGCAGGTCACGAGCTTGTTTTCAGAGGGAGTTATCATGTTCTGTGCAGGGGAATTTGAGCTTCTGTTATCTTGGAAACCTAGTTCCAAATCCTCTGGAGGTTTTTCCTGAAAGACAACTTAAGAACTTTGTTATTTGAAGAATTTATGCCTGGGCTTATTTGAGCCTAGGCTGATTTCACTTCTAGTTACAATTATTTATGTTAAAATTGTCCTGTTCATATATGCACTTGCATGGTTTCTGTCTCCTGGATAGACCCTGACTAATGCAGAGACACTTCTTCCAAAGATAAACTGTGATGGGAACTGAACTTGAGGATAACTGAGGATGCAAATATCGGGGAGATCAAGTTCAAATTGCAAATGCACGGACCAGAGATGGGATTTGGAACAGTGACCCCAAAGTTAGAAGGTTGAAGTTGCACATGAGGATGTGACATGAGGATGATTATCCACCCACTTCTCCCCCTGTCCTCAAGGGCTAGCCTGCTCTGATGCGTGAATCAGTGGGTGGTAAGGTTGGGTAGGTAATCCCAGGCAGAGTAGACATGTATTGTCTAGATTGGGGTTGGGGAGCCTGTAACATGATTCCTAACTTCTGTTCTCTAGGGTCATAGAGTCAGAGAGACGTGCAGAGGGCCTCTTCTGCCTTGTGGCTCTTTCTGGCCATGCATGTCTACTCTGAGGGCTGGGATTTCCTTGAGACTGGAGTAGTGAGAGTGCTTACCCAGGGTTCGCTCGGAACCATCTAAGCTTTGCAAAGACTAAGGCTAGGCAGCCTTCTCATCTCCAGACTGGTCCATCCCATTGTCTCTCAATCGCTCCATATGGCTGCTCCCAGGTTCTTCAAACTCACCAGCCTTAAGACTGGAGTCAACCTCTTGTTCTCTCGGTTTTTCCCATGGAGAATAGGTGGGAGGAACTAGATCCTTCAGTGTAGCCACCACAAACAGCAACTGGAGACCTAGAATCTTCCTTTTACATTCTACTGGTTTCAAACTGCTTGAATAATCAGTGGCATATTGGTGAATAAAATGAAATATTGTTACCCAGTTGAGAAAAAGAAAATTGGCAAAAGGGAAATCTGAGGAAGACTTTTCCTTACATGCCTCCCTCAGAAGGGAGTGAGAAATTAGTGAACTGGCTGGGGTGGGACTGGTGAGTAGGAACCTGAGAGGAATTAGGAAGATCTCTAGCTCTGATTTGCAAAGGGAGTTTGAGAACAAAGAGCTCCAAGAGCTGTTTGACTCATGCTGTCCAATCTTGAAATCCTGAAGTCCCCTGGCAGGAAACCCCAAGGAGACTACAGACTAAACCATCCTGCCATTGTCAGTCCCACAAGGAGCTCAGCAGCTTCAGCAAAGGAAGCTGCTTTTTTTTTTTTTTTTGTATTGCTTCTTTTTTTCTGTCTTAAAGAGATATACTCCTTAATGTTTATATAAATATCTTGAAGAAAGATAAAGAGAGTATGCAGACTTGAAGGAGATAGCACTCACACTAGAGGACACAATCAGAATCTCAAATTATCTTGACAGGCTAAAGCAAAGGGACAAATGAAACAAGAAGAAATTAATAGGAGCAAAGGTAAATTTTTGCATTGAGGTCCAAAACACCAGTTTTAGAAAATGAGACTGGAAAGAACTGGCTGAACAGGAACCCATACATTTCAAAATTGTTATTGATGTTATATCAATCAGATTATGCTAATAATCTGCTATAATTATAATTCCCAAGCCTCGGTGGTTTTAAGATATCCTGTGGAGGAAAAAGTGGCAGAGATGACAGTGCTGGCTTAATTGATGGCTTTTATCAAGTCTTAAGATATTTCTATTTCCAGGGCTGGAGCAGTGGTGCTTGCCCAGCACGAGCAAGTACACGGTTTCAAACACCCGCACCACATACACAACTAAGTGTCAGAGCAACGAAAGCCATGTGAAAAATGCAATAAAAATTGATTCCGTCTCTCTCTCTCTCTCTCACTGTCCTTCTCTCTTTTAAAAAAAGAAAAGATATTTCTATTACCATGTACCTAGTAAGGACACTTTTATATAATATTAGCTAATTTTAGACTTAGATAATATTATCTAATTTTAATTAAGTTAACCTTCATATTAGAAAAATGACTTTGAAAGATTTCTGGGGGTAAAAATAGGTGAAAAAATAACATCAGGGGGTGTCGCTCAGAAGTAGAGTCCTTGCCTAGCTTGTGTGAAGGCCTGGGTGCAGTCCCCAGCACGGAAAAACAAACAAAAAATTGGTAAGAGAATAACAAATTAAGCCTAAATAAAAGGCAGAGCAAATCCTTCTACTCAGAATATAAACTCTTCATCAGTTATATGAGGTTAAACAAGTAAGACTGAAAAACATAATGCATATATATAAAAATATACCTGCATATATAGTTTTATATTATTTTATGAAATATACATATATTATAATTAGGCCAGCAGGAAGTAGTCCTTCTAAATCTAAACTTATCAAGAAAGTCATCTGAAATATGGACTTATATCCACTGCCATTAGTGATAAATTACCCCTAGTTGGCTGGTATATTATGTCTCATGATATTAACTGGAAGCAAAATGAAGTCATTATGATTAGCAAGATAATATAAAAGCCAAATACCTAGAAGAAAAACTTCAGCAGTTTTTCAGACATTTACAACTATTGAAAACTAACAGAGTTATTGACAAGTTTCACAAAAACCTACCAATAATTGCTTAGAATCTCCTTTAGGGTTTTTTAACTTTACAATTAAGCAACAGAAGCCACAAACCACCAGGTCTCTGGTTTGTCCTGCCACAGTATAAAAGCAGTTGAAATAATTGTAAAACAAAAGATCAACAAACAAACATATTCCTTCGTCAGCACAGTTTTTGGGGAATCATGTAAAAATATTGTTGGAGATGTGAAGAAACAAATATCAGAATAAATTACTCAGTATTGTCCAAGCATGTGGGTGAAAGTACAAATGTTTCTAACATGTTGCAGCTTACAGTACTTGTTCAATTCTATTTCAACAGTTATATTCTTGAAGAATTTTAGAGTGTGGCACTTTAAAGAAAAATCATATTAAAGAATACTCCAAAGATAAATTATTTCATAAATAAAAATAATATTTTGTGGGCCAACAGTTGAAGTATAAGTGCTAGATTGAGAAGAATAAAAGGTATTCCTGCAGAGGAATAAAAGGAAGGATGTTAGCAAACCTCCACAGAGACCTTAATCTCTGGTGTGTAACCAGTGTTTCATCAATGGGGGAGCTGACACCCTAAATAAATTGATGTTGGGGTGCACACATAGAAACCATTACTGATGTGGTTGGTTTTAACAAAATACTTTAAACAGCAGAACTTTATTAGCTCATAATGGGATGGAGAGTCTTGAAGACTGCATTATCTCCTTCTTCTATTCAATATTAATTCCTTCCCTTCTCTTCTAGGAGCATTGTTCCTAAGAACACTTCCTAATGCAATCCCTGTGTGCTGGTCTCCATCTCAGATTTTGATTTCTAAGAAATCCAACTTGCAGCAGTGTCAAGAGTGGTCCAAGAAAGCAGATGCTGGTATGAGATTCTGAAGCTGCCACCCTCCAAGTGGTGAGCACAGGGACGCTGACCATCAGAAGGGGGAGGGCTGAAGTTACATGATGGAACAGAAGAGAATGTGGTTGGTGACATGGTGATTCATGGAGCAACTAATGATATCCCCTTGCCCATTCTGATGGTGAAAGGAACAACACAGCTGCCATGCTAAGAAGGGCATAGTAGGAGGAGCTCAGAGGTGTCAGGAGCAAGGATTGTATCGTGCCAGCAGGTAAGCCATCTAGTGGGTAAAGACGGTGACTAAGAAGATGCAGTCTAGAATGGGTAGCAACTGATGAGTACCAGTGTGGCTCCACCGGCAGTGGCCAGAACTCTCATCTATTCTGCCAACCTTCTTCTTGCACATTTTCCCTAGGAAAAGAGGCCCAACAGGATCTTGGAAGAGCTCTTCCCTGAATTTATAAGAAGAAGTGTAGCTGAATAGTACACACACCAGATGGTGGTAAGCTGTGATGTGCTACTTTGACCTCTTTAAGACTGGAGGTTTTGTTTCTTTAGCTATTAATAGGTCTCAGCTATCAACCCCCTCGAAATTATCCTAGACAGGAGACTTTTACCTTTCATAATGTCATACCTCTTTCCCTAGGAGCAACCAAGTTCCAATAGGTGGTTAATGAACAGATAAAGGCCCAGGACCATCACCGTATCTCAGAACAACATTAAGGGACCACCACAAATTCCAGAGACCCCCGGAGGGTTGGTCTAATCTTTGTAGAGACTGCATCACAAACCAATTTCTTCTTCAGTCCAACACTTACTGCTCCCTTCCCTTCCCTAGTATTTATTCCAAGATCATTCCCTATAAAAACTCTTCACACTAATTTCCAACCTAGTCTGTGTCCCCGGGAAACCATCTTTCAACAAGAACATTGGTGGGACACTTGATGAAATCTGAATATGTTCTCTTCATTAGGTAGTAGAATTGTATCCATGCGAAATTCCTGATGTTTAACCATTACCATTATACTGTGTTTATTTAAGAGGACGTTCTTTTTCTTAGGAAGCACACGCCAAAGTAAATGGGAGTAAAGGTACATACCTTCAATTTAATTACAAATGATTCTTTAAAAATGTACAAGGAGAGTTACAGGATTAGAGAGAGGAAGAAAGAATAAAAATAGGAAGCTATAAATAACCGATGAATCTGAGTCAAAGTTGTAGGAGAGTTATTTATACTCTTCTTGAAATTTTCCTGTAAATTTTAATTCATATCAAAATAGAAAGTCACAAAACCAAAGCTACCAGGCCTCATCTCATTCTCAGTAGTTACAATTCCATTGGTAGAATACCAAAATCACTATTTTTATTAACTCCTCAAGGTTGCAAACCATGAGTACCATGAGAAAGATCAACATTAAACAAAAAGTTCCAATAGAATGTGATGATAAGAAGGGGAGTTCAGAGTATTATGGGGAAACAAAAAATGACCCCACCTTCATTGGGTCAAGCAAGGCACCCGTGAAGAAATGACAGTTAAGCTGACACTGAAGGAGCACTTCATCAGACGAAGGAAACTTGGTGGGAAGAAGAAAGAGAGTATTCCAACCAAGGTGGAACAGGTGCTAGGAACATCATAAAGAAGAGAGTTACCATGGTGAAATTAAAAGTTTCATGTGACTGATTCCTGGAGTGTAGACAGAAAGAGGCACACAGCATGCAATAAGATGGAAAAGGATAAGCAAGAGACACAAAAAACTACCTGGAAGACTATGGATTGTCACGGAATGATTTCATGCATAGGAGTAAACATGATCAGGTTTACATGTTTGAAATAGCACGCTGGCTACTGAGTGGAAAGTGGATTAGAGGGAGACAAGAAAAGGGGATGGAAGACCAGTTAAGATAAGCTGGAAATGAGAAAGATGAGGCCTGGATGGAATCCAGATATACGTAGAAAATAGAATTGATAATGCCTGCTGTTGATTGGCAGATGGCAGATGGGGTGGGAAGAGGGAAGAGAAGCTTTCAGATTCCAATTGACAAGACAACAAGGTGGGGAACATCTAAGCTCCATGACAGCAGGGGCCTTGTTTCTCTCCAAGACTGCTTTATTACACTTGGTCCTAGTTTGTAGGTTTCAATAAATATTTGTTAAATGAATGAATGAGTGAATGAATAAGTCAAAAATTTAAAAATCCACTTTTGGATATGGAGAGTTTTGAATGCCTGTGAGTGTTCTTTTGAAAACCTGCTCTCAGGATTGCATACTTTCACTCAATTCTGAAGATAACCAGGGAATAGATGCTCCTGTATTCTTAATTTAAGGGCCATCACTCTCCCCAGTATTTAGAAATCTGAAGTCCTCATGAGACCTTGCATAATCAGTAACTCATCACTTTGGAGCTAATTTGATGTTTAATGGCATAGTGACTGAGTTGATTTTAACTGATGGAAAGCTGCCTGACTTTGGTGAGCATCCAGATTATCTTTGTTTTGTTTGGACCACAATATACATAATTATCTTTTCCCCTATTTTTCATTTTGAACTGGAATCTAGTGTACAACATGCATACAACATTAGGGTGTTCTGATAAAAATTAGCTCTTAAAACATGGTGTTTCTAACTGAACAAGATGGGATAGCTACTGAGTTGATTTAAAAAGAATAGAGGGAATCCAAGGATTTTTACTGCCATCCAGTGGTGGTGCTTTCAGACAGCTATGGCATGAAGTCCATGGTCAAACTCTAGGTTAGACACAGCTAAGTCCCAAATGCTGTTCATTCGAGCTCAGTGACTAACATCTGAGGCTAACTTTCTGTGAAATTTTGTATTATGTTTTCCTGATTCTGGAAGGAATAACTTCATTCGGTCTTCTTGTACTGAAGATCACACATGGGCTTTCATTGGCAAGCAGTGTAGAATGTGATATAATGTAGGCAGAATCTGGCTCATTACAGCCCTTGTCTGGATTGCACATCCACACCCTGTTCTCCTCAGCTCACCCCACACACACCTACTAGGCCTTTCCAAGTAATTATTCATCTGTGCTTTAAAAACTCTAATTACTTAGAGCCAACCCATTGAAATAAAAGAAAAGTAGGGAATGCGACAAACTCCAAATCACTAATTTTAAATAAGTTGAATCTTTCCCAACTCACTGGAGAAAAAAATAAAATTATTGTCACAAGATTTTAAAATTAAAAAAATTAATCAGCCAGTGCATATCATTGTTTTATAAAGCACAGTTTTTGGCCTTGACAAACACCATCAGGGCACACAAAGCTCATAAACGTGTTAATGTTTCCTACCTTTAAAATGCAGTGTGTCCTCTGTGTGCTAATGATGTTGCTTGTTAACAAAGCCTTTGACTTTTTGGTGCTGTAAGGTCAAGGCGAGCCACCAGCTTGTCTGTGGCCTTCATCTCTGGCAGTGATGTCATTCTTTGATTCTGAAAACACACACCAGCCAGCTCTCTGCTTCCTTTCTCCTGCAGGTCTGCAGTCCATTGAAGAGGTTCCTATAAGGAATGATTCAGAGACCATGGGCTTTGCTTGTGCCCTCTGGTCTTGAGCAGCTGCTTCCCACCGACTGACCCCCAACAAAAATCAGACCAAACCACCACAACAAAAATTTCAAGAGAATACCGTGCAAACTCTACTTGTACAATTCACAAGGGTTTAAAAACCAAAGCCCACAGCTGGTGTCTAACCCAAGGGCAATATAGATTGTATTTACTGGTATATATAGCATGAGCGTTTTCTAAGGAATTTGGGGGGTGGAAATCGAAGTCGTTTCCATCCTGCATGTTATAGAGAGATTTAAAAGTGATTCTGCAAAATACAGTCTGCTATATACAGGAGTTCAGATGAAAGCCAGTGGTTACAGTTATATAATGATACCCTACCTAACCACGAAAGAAATATGAAATCACATGATCAGACAGCACTATATTAGTATCTGTGACTTTTGGTACTGAGAAGGCTACAAAAAGTGCAAATTTACTGGTAAATGAAATCCCATATCCCACCTGGAATTTCGATAGCACTGGAATCTTCCAGTGAATACTGGAAGCCAAAAATAAATTGGGACATGCAATAAATTTGAACACATTTTTATAAAACTTAATACAAACCACCTAGTAAAACAATGCATATGAGTAGTTTCCTACCAATAGACAAAGTGCATGTAGCCTAAGTGGTCAGTGAAAACTTAGCCCAAAACACTCATCACACCACCTGGCTGCTAACTTAAGAGCAACGCCTCCATCGGTCTCTAGATGGACAGCATCCCTTTTGCTCTGACATGTAATGCTGCAACTCTTTGCCACTATCATCTTCCCACTTTCAGCTCCTCTCTTACCCACCTCTGTATTGCTGGGCATTTTGTCTTCTCTGAGTACATTGGAATAGGGGAGAATGCATGCTGTCAGAGTGTATAAAATAACTGGGCTTTCTAGATGCCGGGCCACCACATTCAACTGTTCAGTGCCTCTGAACTGAATACTTCCTAGACAAACCCCTCTGGAAATATGCATAACTCACAGTTTTAACTTTGTACCCCAGTATGTACTTCGAATTACATGTTATTTAAGAGAAGTAGCAATTGCTAGTAACTAGCTACCTTAGTTGCCTGTTTAAAGAGGGGTATAGGGCTGGAGCAGTGACTCTGTGGTTGGAGCCCTTGCTTGACCAGCTCAAGGACCCAGGTTCAAACCCCAGCACCACATATATTCAACTAAGTGGTGGAGAAACAAAAGCCAGATTGAAAAATAAATAAAATTGATTCTTTCTCTCACTCTGTCCCTCTTTCTTTCTTTTTTTAAAAAAGAGGGGAACAGATAATAAAAGATTTTATTATCTCAAACAATGACATTTAAAAAAATAATCCTACATGGCCTGGGTTTCAGAGATGATCCATTTGTCCTCTAAAATAAAGGTCAGTTCAGGTGTTTCAGACTCAGATGTTTAGTCTTGAGTTACATAACATGTTTATGGGTGACAAAGCCAAAAGAAATGCTTTTCTATCTAAGAAAAAAATTAGTAAGTACTTCATTTGTGTTCCTAATAAGCCATGTACCAAATTAGAAATTGAAAGAAACATTCTTTACACTATGAAAGGTACATATAAGAGCACTCAAGCATATATTTAATAGGACAATTAAAAAATTATCTTTAAAATGAGGACACCTGCTGTCACTGTTTCATAATTCAGTATCATCCTGAAGGTTTTAACTAATTCAATTGACAATAAAATTAAAAATATGAAGACTGGAAAGGAAGAAACAAAGCTATTGTTATTCATAGAAGGTATAAAAAAATCTTTAAACAACTTAAGGATAAATGATTTAATTAAGAAGAGAGTTTAATAATATTGTGATCAATATATGAATCAATTTTATTTCCATATAGCAAAAGCAAACTATTAAACAGAAGTTTTTAAAGATAGCATCTCTGATAGCACCCAAAAATAAGATAATTGAGAATAAAGTGACTAAAATATTTATAAAAGCTTTTTGAAGAAAATTATAAAACTTTATTGACAGACTAAAATCTAAATAAATGTGAAGGACCAGAAGGCTCAGTATTGTAAAGATGCTATTTCTCCACGACTGATCTATAAATCAACGTTATTCTATTCAAAATTCCGACAGGGTGTGCGTTTGGTTTTGTGTTTGAAATGACAAGCTGGTTCTCCAATGTGTATGTTATGCTCTGAAAACGTTCTTCAGAGGCCCATGTGTTAAGGGTTTGGTCGCCAGCCTGTAGCACTGCTGGGAGGTGACTGAAACTTTCAGAGATCGAGCTGGTGGCAGTTAATATCATTGAGGGTATGCCCTTGAAGGGAATATTGGTACTCTTCTCTGTTCCTACTTCTTTTTTGCTTCCCAGTTGCCATGTGTGCGCAGGCTTCTCCACCATGGGCACCGGCCATGATGTTCTGTGCCACAATAGGGATAAAGCAACAAGGTCAAATGACCGTAGTCTAAAACCTCTGCAACCATGAGCCAAAATAATCCTCTCTTCGTTTTAAGTTGATTCATCTCAGGTATTTGTTATAGCAAGGAAAGCTGACCAACACAGTGTATATAAAAGCAAAGGGTTTAAGAGAATGAAAACAGAACATTTGTGCATTGCTCCTGCCATTGCCCCCATTTTATGCTTCTATTGATTGTCCATTTAAAGCCCCAGATTTCCAAACAAAAAGTGTCGATGCCATGGCTTTATTACGCTATTCTAAGGTATTGAATCAGTTATATAATCAGAGTCAAGTGGGATTAAGGAATCAAGGTAGGAAAGAAAAGACATTTGATAAAAGAAAAATTAAAGAAATAGGCAATGTTTGACATGGTTGGAATCTCAGAGTTCATTACTGATGAAAAAAATTATGAGAGATTGCAAGAGACTTATTCAAGATCTGATGGCTTCCTGTGGAAGAGGCAGAAGTTAAGACCCAGGTAGGTGCTCTACTTCTTTTAAGACCAAGAGCATATTCTGGGACTTTAGAGGAAGGGGAAGGTGAAATGGCTATGTTCTTTTTTTTTTCTTTTCTTTCCTTTTTCCTAGTGAAATTTAAGTTCCATGCAATTCCAATTACATTATCTTCTCCTTAGGGCTCCTCACCCCACCCACAAGCAAAATAAAATGCTGCCTTTTTGTATTAACACTTAATTCTAACTTCCATGACATTATTCTCCCTAGTGCCTAGTTAGTCTCCCATCTGTCTTCTGAGCTGGGTATGGGGGTCCAAAAGGACACATTTTTTTATTTCCATATTCCCAGAGTCTAACACAATGTCTAGTACAAAATGCACCTGTAACAAATGTTTATGGAATAAATGAAATGCAACTCCTTCACCATTAAATTCTTAACAGAGGCTAATTAGTACCTAGCCAGTTCTCTTACATAGGGAAGTTCCAAAAAACCACTTCTCTCTTTTCAATCACTTTCCACTCTGCTCCCTCCCATCTTTGAGCTTGTGCACCTTGGTGACCACACAACAGCCCCAGGATCCCACCCACTAGGAACTTCTCTGTCTTAAAGGAAAGGGGCTGGAAGTGGCCCAGCTGGGCATGTTACCCAATAGCCACCCCCTTGCTCTTTCCTTAGGAGGGTTCCATTATCCTTCTTAATTTTGCTCTTTGGGCCTCTGTGAATAGTGAGAGGAAAGGACTATTTTCTGTTCCAAAAGCAGGACATTCCATTTGGGGCTCAGGAGCAAATGACATCCTGTTCTGTATGTGTTTTAGAAGGGTCTGTGATTTTTATAGCTTAGCATAATCCACAGGGGACTATCAAAGTCACAAGGGAAGGAACTCAGGGAGGGAGCACAATTCCTATGGAGAGAAATTTGCTTCTGGATAGCAGAAAAAGTAATCACCCCCCACAGAAATGGAAGTCTGAGAATGGGTTGAAAAAGGTGAAATGCCTAAAGGTTGGAAGAGAACTTTGAAACCACCTGGTAGCTGGAAGAACCTCACACTGGCCCTTGAAACTCACATGATGGGGCTTGCATTTGCCTCTCTCAGGGTGTTACCTGCCACTTTCCCGGGGTTCTCCTTCCACTGCAGCCACACTGGCTTTTCCAGTTGTTAAGCTTCCCTAGTGTTCTCGCCTCAGCACCTCTGTACTTCCTCGAACAGAGACACTCTTTCCCGAGAGGTCCACAGGCCTTTGAAGCTTTACTTCACAGAGGACTTTGCTGAAATAGAATCCCTTTAGATGACTTTATCTCACATCATCCTCTATCTTCAGAGAGTTTTGACTGCCAGATACTGTTGTCCCTCCGCTGGAATGGGAGCTCGATGTTTTTCCTAGATCACCACTATGTCCCAGCACCCATGCACTGAGAGCACTCAGTAAGCCTTTATTGAGAGGATGGTTGGATGAATGGATGGAAGGAAGAATAGAAGGATGGGACAAGATACATGCCCCTCAGCCTGATATCAGTTTAGCCTTTGTGATCTGGGATTCACTAATGCTGACTGCCTAGGAGCCTGGTGAATTTTTATTTTCTGTTGTGAACTGAGAAGTTTACAACAAGCATAATGGGGAGATTTTATATATATATATATATATATATATATATATATATATATATAGAGAGAGAGAGAGAGAGAGAGATTCATTATTAATTGTGGTACCCTAGGCAAGACCCCTAACCTCTCCAAGCCCACAGTTCCCTCATAATTCATAACAAGAGATAAGTTATACTTCATCATGGAAGTTAAAGGGCAGGCCAGGCACAGACAAGTGATCGGTAAATAGAGCTTTATGAGGGAAAGGAGACAACGGAAAGGCATGGTAGATGCAGGTGTTGTGGAATGCTCCCTACCCAGAACTGGAACTGTGGCAACACTAGTCCCAGTGCTACAGGACTACAATCTGAGTGCGTGATCACCCTCCTGGTGCTATTAAATAAAGTCTAGGCAATCATGGATTTGGAATGAGCACCTTCACTGGACATAACAGACCAAACCAATAGAGTTTAATCATAGTAACGGAGCTTTTGCAGGTTGCAGAAGGCGCAGTAGCCAATAAACTAACTGGACTGTAAACAACAAACTAGGTAAGATGTAACTAGTAGACTGTCTAACTAAACTGCAGCAGACTGAGTTGTTTTCTATGCCTTGCTTCTGTTTTCCTATAATTGCTGTCTTTTGGGTTGGAGTTCTCCTGCTCTCTTCTGAGAACTGCTTTACAAATTGTGTTTTGCTCAACTAAACTCTATTAAGTTTAATTGGTCTAAATAATTTTCCTTTGAACAGTAGGAAGAGATTTCATCTGTAGATTTAGGGTGGATCTGCAGAAGTACATTTAAAAACCCAGCATTTACTACAGACATGCCAGGAGAGCAAGACTGGTAGAGACCAGAAAGAAGCACCTAGGAGGGAAGAGGTGAGTCAGGTGGCAGAGGGGATGGCACAAGGACGGTGAAAGCACAGAACCTAGAACCAGGATGTGCTGCTATCCAGGCTGGCTTTGAGAAAACCTTCTGGGGTTATGCAATGGAGTGAGGCTGCAGGGACACAAGAGAAGCCAGGAAACCAAGGTAATTCTAAAGGAAGTTCCACTGGTCTCTGTGGTTTGGTTACTATGGCTCTGTAGTATGTCTTGAAATCAGGAATTGTAATGCATCCAGCTTTGTTCTTTTTGCTCAGGTTTGTTGAGTTCTTTGAGGTCTTTTTGCTTCCATATGCATTTTACGATTGTATTTTCTAGTTATGTGAAATACGCCATTTGGTATTTTGATGACAATTGTGTTGAATTTGTAGATGTTTTGGTGTAGCTTGGTTGTTTTAACAACATTGATTCTTCCAATCCATGAACAAGGGATGACTTTACATTATTTTGTTTGTTTCAGTTTCTTTCATCAATGTTTTGTAATTTTCGTTGTAGAGGTGTTTTACTTCCTTACATTTTATTTTTTTATAGCTGTTGTAAATGGGACTGTTTTCATGATTTCTTTCTCAGTAAATTAATTGTTTATGTATACAAAAGCTATTGATTTTGAATGTTGGTTTTGTGTGGTCTTACCTTATTGAATTCACTTACCAGTTCTAATAGTCCTTTAGAGGACTCTTTAGATTATTCTATATTTTTAGAATCATAACATCTGCAAACAGGGGTAATTTGATTTCCTCCCTATATGTATAACTTTTATTTTTTTCTCTTCCCTAAATATTCTGGCTAAAATTTCTATTTCTATGTTGAATAAAAAGAACTGAGAGTGGGCACCCACGTTTTGTTCCTGATCTTAAAAGAAATGCTTTGAACTTTTTCATTCAGTATGATTCTGATGGTGAGTTTCTCATACGTACGCTTTATTATGTGGAGGCATGGCTCTTACATACCTCATTTGTTCTGGGCTTTTATCATGGAAAGTTAGTTGTTGAATTTATCAAATGCTTTTCTGCATCAATTGATACAATCATATGGTTTCCATCCTTTATTCTGTTAATGTGGTGTATTATATTCATCAATTTGCATATATTGCTGGTATTCTGTTGAGAATTTTTGCATCATGTTTTATGTTCATGTGTTCATCAGGGATACTGATCTATTATTTTCTTTTCTTTCTTTCTTTTTTTTTTTTTTTTTTTTTTTTTTTTGGTGTGTCCCTGTCTGGTTTTGTTAACAGGGTAATACTGGCCTTATAAAATGAATTTGAAACAGTTCCCTCCCTCAATTTTATGGACTCATTTGAAAATTGATGCTAACTTTCCTTTTTAAAAGTTTAATAAATTCAGCAATGAAACTGGAAAGTCCCCAGCTTTTCTTTTTTGTAAACTTTTTATTAATAATTCAATCTCATCATTTGTTATTAGTCTATTCAGGTTTTTTATGGTTTAATTTTGGTAGGTCATATGTGTCCAGAAATTTGTCCATTTCGTCCAGGTTTTTCAATTTGCTGTCATACAGTTCTTTCATGATAATCTCTAATGGTCCTTTTTGTTTCTGTGGTATTGGTTGTAACGTCTCTTTTTTCTATCTCTAATTTATTTTGGCCGTCTGTCCCTCTTGTTCTAACTAAAGATTTGTTTTGTTTATGTTTCCAAAGAACACTTTTTTCATTGATTGTTTTTTAGCATTCAGTTTCTTTTAATTTTTTATAATTTCTTTTTAACTGATAATTAAAAACATAAAAATACAATATTATTGGGGTACTATGTAATTTTTAATACATGCATACATTGCATAATGTTTAAATGATACTAAAATCATTTATCTCCTTAAACATTTGTCATTTCTTTATGTTGAATAGCCTTAAAATCCTTTGTTCTAGCTTTTTGAAATGTATAGTTCATTATTGTTCTCTCTAGTCATCCTACTATCCTCTGGAATTTCTCCCTCCAATCTACCTGTAAATTAAGACCCATTAATCAACCTTTCTCCATCCTTCTCCCCACTCCACACTCCCAGCCCCTGGTAACCACCACTCTACTCTCAACTTCTCTATAAGAGCAACCTTTTGAGATTCCACATGAGTGACATCAGGTGACACTTGTCTTTCTGTGACTGCCTATTTCACCTAACATAAATGATCTACAATTCTACCTATGATGCCACGAATGACAAGATTTCATTCTTTATAGTTGAGTTCTATTCCTTTGTGTATATGTACATTTTTTAAAAATCTGATCATCTGTTGATGGACACATATTGTTTCTATTTCTTGCCTATTGTGAATAGTGCTGCAGTAAACATGGGCGTGCAGATGGCACTTTGACATTCTGATTTCATTTCCTGTGGACCCATATCCCAAAGAGGGTTTCCCAGATCTTACAGTAGATCTATTTTTAGTTTGTTAAGTTACCTCTGTACTATTCCATAATGGCTGTTACTGTTTCACGTTCCTACCAATGTGTGCAAGGGTTCCCTTTTCTCCATGTCCTTGCCAGCAATTGTTCTCTTTAGTCTTTGTAATAATAGTCATTCTTACTGTGGTATGTGATCCCTCGCTGTGGTTTTTATTTGCATTTCCCTGATGATTAATGTTGAACATTTTTTCACATATCTGTTGGCCATCAATTTGTCTTCTTTTGGGAAATTTATATTTAGATTTAGCCCCCTGTGCCTTATTTTTAAAGAGACAGAAAGAGAGAGAAAGAGAATCAATTTTGTTTATTCTTTTTTCATTTGGTTTTTGTTTCTCTGATACTTAGTTGTATATGTGGTGTAGGAGTTCGAACCTGGGTCCTCTTGCATGCCAGGCAAGCATTCTAATCACTAAGCAACTACTCCAGCCCTTTGGTCCCCATTTTAATCATGTTATTTGGTTTTTCCTGTTGAGGTTTTGGAATTCCATATACTCTGGATATCAACCTTTTGTCAGATATATAGTTTGCTTAAGTTGATTTTTGTACAGGGTGTAAGGTAGAGGACAAGTTTCAGGCTTCTGCATGTGGGTCTACAGTTTTTTCAGCTCCATTTATGGAAGATGCTATCCTTTCTCCAAAGTATGGTGTCTTTGTTGAGAATGAGTTCACTATAAATGGAGGGTTTATTTTGTGACCTCTATTTTGTTCTATTAAGTTGTTTCCATTTCTTTTCTATTCAAATACCAAACTGTTTTGGTTACTATGGATCTGTAGTATGTCTTTTTTTTCTCAATTTATTTTTCTTATTAATGCATTATAGTTTTACATAATGAGGGATTATTTATCACATATTCCCAGATGCACAAAAATTAGCAATGCAATTTGTTAACTATCCCCCCACACACACACCTTTACCTCCTTCTTCCTGTCCCACCTTCCCTTGCCTTTCTTCTGGGTCCTATATTGTTCCTAAAAAAAAAAAAACCCCAAATACAGTGACATAATTCTTATACCTATGAAGAACATTTTTATATATGTTTGGCTATAGTACATTCAGTGACGTTTATAACTGTTTGGAATGTACCTTGCTTTTTCTCAGTTCCAACATTTCCCCTTCTACTCTCTTCCTATCATCCCTTGTTATATTTATATATATTTGACAATAGGGTTAAACATTTGCATTTTTTAAAGGCATGCAGTATAGCTTATCCAAATATCTTATGAAGTATCTCACAACTGTATTACATAAATACTGACATATTGTATTTTTATTCTATGGTTCTAATACATGGCTTTGTCTATCTTTCCCCCAAGCCTGAGTTTAGCTCCAGCCTCTACAAATGAGCAAAATCATTTTCCCCTTGACTCTCTGGGTTTGACTAAATTCATTCAGCATAATTTCCTCCATTGCCATCCATTTACCTTCAAAGGCTGAAATATCATTGTTTCTAATAGCTGAGTAGAACTCCATTGTGTGTGTGTGTCTGTGTGTGTATACACATACCAGGGATTTTGGATCCATTCATCCAGTGAGGGGTATCCGCATTGGTTCCATAATTTAGCTATTGTAAATTGAGCTGCTATGAATATGGATTTTGCTGTGTCGCTGTAATGTGCTGATTCTAAGTCCTCTGGGAAAATACCCAGAAGAGGGATAGTTGGATCAATGGTAGATCAACCCTAATTTTTTGAGGAGTCTCCACACTGCTTTCCAGAGTGGCTGGACCAGTCTGTAATTCCACTAACAGTGTGTTAGTGTTCCTATCTCCCCACAACCCCTCCAGCATTTGTTATTATTTGTATTCTTCAATCTTTGCAGTCTCACTGGAGCGTGTTGCACCTTGGGCGTCCCCGAGAATGGGTGGGATGGCTCGGACCAGCCGAACCGTCCCCCAGAGCCGAGCAGGAGGGTAAGTGCGGTGACTGAGCTCTACCTGGACTCCCTTTGGTGGGAGCCCCCTCTGCTCGGCCGGGGAAATGAGTCAGTAACACGGAGTTGGTGGCAGCTCAAAATCCATTTATTACCAAGGCACACGGGTTTTTATAGGGAGGGGAGACAGCAAAGGAACCAACAGTAGAATGACAGGTTGGTCTGTCTTGTCCAACGAGGTGAGGGTTAGAGAAGAGGAAGAGGAAGCAGGCATCAGGTTCACGCCCTTTGTGCTAGGCGCGCAAAATTGGAGCAGAGAAGAAGTGTCATGGCACCCAGTGCAGCATTCGGCTTCAGTACAGTGCCCCAGAGAGTGAGGTGAAATCTTAATGTAGTTTTGATTTGCATTTCTCTGATTGCCATGGATTTAGAACACTTCTCATGCGTTCATTGGCTTGTTCAATTTCCTCCGTTGAGAAGTTTCTGTTTAGCTCTCTGGCTTATTTATTGATCGGATTGTTTTGTGTTTTGTTATTGAGTTTTTTGAGTTCTTTGTAAATTTTGGCTATTAGTCCCCTGTCAGAGGGATCACAGGCCATGATTCTCCCCCATTCTGTAGGTTGTCTCTTGACTATTTTGACTATTTCCTTGGCTGTACAGAAACTTTTTAATTTAATGGCATCCCAGGCTTTGATTTTTGACTGTAATTCTTTCACTTTAGGAGTCTTGTTGAGGAAGTTGTTCCCAACTGCCATCTGTTGGAGTGTTGGTCCTAATTTTTCTTCTAGCAGTTGTATGGTAGCTGCTTTAATTCCTAATTCCTTGATCCATTTATATTTGATTTTTGTGCAAGGTGAGAGATAAGGATCTAATTTCAATTTTCTGCAAGTGGCTGTCCAGTTTATCCAGCACCACTTGTTGAATACGCTGTCTCTCCTCCATGTTATATTTTGACCACCTTTGTCAAAGACCAGATGTTAAAAGATTTGTGGGTTTATCTCAGAGTCTTCTATTCTATTCCATTGGTCTTCATTCCTATTTTGATACTAGTACCATGCTGTTTTTAATACTACAGCTCTACAGTATAATTTTAGATCTAGTATTGCAAAACCACCTGTTTCATCTTTCTTGCTTAGTCATGTTTTGGCTATTCCAGGTTTCTTGTTGTTCCATATGAATTTGAGAATTCCTTTTTCTATATCTGCAAAGAATGGCATTGGAATCTTGATGGGGATTACATTGAATCTGTACAGTGTTTTTGGCATAATGGCCATTTAAATTATATTAATTCTGCCTTACCAAGACATTGGAACATCTTTCCAACTTCTCAAGTATTCTGCAATTTCTTTTTTCAGTGCTTGATAATTTTCCTTGTAGAGGAAAATTCTTCTATAATTCCCAAGTATTTTATTCTTTTAAGAGGATATTGTGAATGGGACCAATTTCCTAATTTCTTCTATTATTCTATTATCCTATTCCCTATTATTGTTGGCATACAGGAAAGCTATTGATTTATGGGTTTTGATCTCGTAGCCTGCCACTTTGCCAAATCTGTTTATTAGCTCTAGCAGTTTTCTGGTGAAGTTTTTTTGGCTCTTCCAGACATAGGATCATGTCACCAGCAAAAAGGGATAGTTTGACTTCCTCCATTTTTATTCTTATCCTTTTGATTTCCACCTCTTACCTGATTGCTCCAGCCAGAGTCTTATATTGAATAAAAGTGGTGAAAGTGGGCAACCTTGTCTTTTTTTTTTTTAAAGAGTCCTATTTGAAGATTTCTTCTTTGGTTCCCTAGGTATAATTTTTTTTTAAAGAGAGAGGGCCAGGGAGAGAGACAGAGAAAGAGAGAAACAACTTTATTTAGTTTTTCACATGGCCTTAGTTGCTCCAACACTTAGTTGTGTACGTGGTGCTGGGGTTTGAACCCGGGTCCTCGTGCTTGCCAAGCAAGCGCCGAAACCGATGAGCCACCGCTCCAGCCCTAACCTTGTCTTATTTTTGAGTTCAGTGGAAATGCTTTCAACATTTCTCCATTTAGTATTATACTAGCTGAGGGTTTGGCATACATGGGCTTCACAAAGTTAAGTTCCTTTGATCCCTATTTTCTCTAGAGTTTTGATCATAAAAGGGTGCTGGATTTTATCAAAGGCCTTTTCTGCATCAATTGAGATGATCGTATGGTCTTTCTCCTTAATTATGTTTAAGTGATGAATCACATTTATTAATTTGCATATGTTGAACCAGCTTTGCCTACCTGGAATGAAGCCCACTTGATCATGATGAATTGCTTTCTTTTTTTATTAGATGAATATGTACTTACAATTGAGGGGGAAACATTGTCAACCAATCAAGAACACATGTATAAATACTTAGGTATCCAAGGCTAATGCCAGGTCATGGATGCCCCACTTGGGTTCCCCATGTTTCTGTTTCCCCAAGAAGATCCCCTGAGTTAAATGGATATCTCATGGAGGTCAGAGATCTCCTTCTGAGATGATTCTTCCATATTCCCACCCTCCAGTTTTCTAGATATCCTTCCTAAGCCCTCCCCCCCCAACCCCACCCTACACCTCCAGGTATCCTAGGCAATCATCCCCCTGTTTGCATAAAGAATCACACAGTTTGCGGTTATTATTAGCTTAGCCATCTAACATACTGCTTCCCAATGTATTCTAGCTTCAATAGATGAGAGAAACCATTTGGCCCTTGAGTCTCCGAGATTAGGATATTTAACTTAGCATAATTCTTTCCATCTCCATCCATTTGATCTCAAAAGCCATAATATCATCTTCTCTAATGGCTGAGTAGTATTCCACTGCATATATGTACCAAAGTTTTTTTATCCATTCGTCAAGTGAGGGGCATCTGGGTTGGTTCCATAGTCTGGCAATAGTGAATTGAGCAGCTATAAATATTGATGAAGCCACCTCACTATAATATGCTGATTCTAATTCTTTTGGGAAAATACCCAGGAGTGGGATAGCTGGGTAATAAGGTGATTCCAACCCTAATTTTTTGAGGAGTCTCCACACTGCTTTTCAGAGTGGCTGAACCAGTCTTCAGTCCCACCAGCAGTGTGACATTGTTCCTCTTTTCCCACAGCCCCTCCAGCATCTGTTGTTGTTGTATTCTTCATTTTTGCCACTCTAACAGGAGTGAGGTGGAATTTCATCTAAGTTTTGATTTGCATTTCCCTTATAGCTAAGATGTAGAACATTTTCTCATATAATTATGGGCTTTATGGACTTCCTCTAGTGAGAAGTTTCTTTTTAGATCTGTAGCCATTCATTGATTGGATTACTTGTGATTTTGGTGTTTAGCTTTTTTAGTTCTTTGTATATTCTGGATATTTGTCCAGGTGTAACAGGCAAATGTTTTCTCCCATTCTGTAGGTTCTCTCTTGATGCTATTGACTAAATCTTTATCTGTGCAAAAACTTTTTAGTTTAATTGCATCCCATTCATTTATTCTTGCTTTACTACTTGAACCATGGGAGTTTTGTTAAGGAAGGTGCCGCCGGCTCCTATGTCCTGTAATGTTGACCCTATTTCTTTTTCTAGTAAATTTAAAGTTGTTGGCTTAATACCCAGGTCTTTGACCCATTTTGATTTAATTTTTGTGCAGGGCGAAAGATAAGGATCCAGCTTCAGTTGTCTATACATGGCTGTCCAGTTTGTCCAACACCATTTGTTGAACAGGCTATCTTTCTTCCACACTATGCTTTTGCCCCCTTTATCAAATATCAAATAGTTAAATATATGGGGGCTTGTCTCAGAATTTTCTATTCTATTCCACTGGTCTTCAGTTCTGCTTTGATACCAATACTATGCTGTTTTTGCTACAACAGCTCTGTAATATAATTTCAGGTCAGGGATTGAGATACCCCCTACTTCTTCCTTCCTGTAGAGTAATGTTTTGACTAATCTGGATCTTCTGATATTCCATATGCACTTGAGAATTGCTTTTTCTATATCTGTGAAGAATGACATTGGTATCTTGCTGGGGATTGCATGAAATCTGTATAGGGCTTTGGGTAGAATGGCCATTTTTATTATATTGATTCTGCCTAACCATGAGCATGGAACATTTTTCCATCTACTCAGATCTTCTGTAATTTCTTTTTTTTTTTTTTTAGTGTTTGACAGTTTTCCTTGTAGAGGTCCTTAATATCCTTTGTAAGGTTAATGCCCAAGTATTTCATTTTTTTGGAGGAGATGGTGAATGGGAGAGATTTCCTGATTTCTTCTTCTGCGGATTTGTTGCTGGAGTAAAGAAATGCTAGTGACTTACTGGTGTTGATCTTGTAGCCAGCTACTTTGCTGAAATCACCTATAAGCTCTAGGAGTTTTCTGGCTGATGTTATTGGGTCTTCTAGGTATAGAATCATGTCGTCAGTGAACAGAGATAACTTCCTCTTTTCCTATACGAATTCCTTTGATTTCCTTGTCTTGCCTGATAGCTGTGGCAAGGGTTTCAAGGACTATGTTGAACAACAGTGGGGATAGTGGACAGCCTTGTCTTGTTTCTGAATTCAGTGCAAATGCTTTCAGTTTTTCTCCATTGAGGATAATGTTGGCTATGGGTCTGTCTTAACTGGATATGACATAGTTAAAGTATCTTCCCTTGATCCCTATCTTTTCCAGTTTTGAGCATAAAGTGGTGTTGAATTTTATCAAATGCCTTCTCTGCATCAATTGAGATGATTATATGATTTTTGTTTTTAATTCTGTTTATATGGTGAATTACATTTATTGATTTGCATATGTTGAACCAGCCTTGTTTCCCTGGAATGAAGCCCACTTGGTCATGATGTTTTATCTTTTTAATGTGCTTTTGTATCCTATTAGCTAAAATTTTATTAAGGATTTTTGCATCAATATTCATCAGGGAAATTGGTCTGTAGTTTTCTTTTCTTGACATGTCTTTGTTGGATTTTGGTATCAGTGTAATATTTGCTTCATAAAAAGCATTTGGGAGTGTTCTACTCTATTAATTTCATGGAAGAGCTTGTAGAGGATTGGTGTTAACTCTTCTGTGAAGGCTTGGTAGAATTCTGCCGTATATCCATCCGGTCCTGGGCTTTTCTTTCTTGGAAGAGCTTTGATTGCCACTTCAATTTTGCTATCTGTGACAGGTTGGTTTAGATTTTCATTGTCTTCCTGTGTTAATGAGGGGATGTTGTATATGCCCAAGAACATGTCCATGTCGTCCAGATTATCAAACTTGGCAGAGTATAAATTTTCAGCATAGCTTCTGATAATCTTCTGGATTTTGGATGAGTCTGTGGTGATATCCCCATTTTCGTCTTTGATTTTGTTGATTTGCTTCATTTTGTTCTTCCTTTTAGTGAGGTTGGCAAGGGGTCTGTTGATCTTATTT